>WHUX01000200.1:0-94804 GCA_015179025.1 Terfezia claveryi | reverse complement strand
TAGAAGTTCTATGGCTTTCTAACACTAAGAACTTCCTTGTATCATTAGGGTTCCTCATAATCTGGAGTACAGCTGACTCTTATTATTTAATATCAATCTCCTGATAAACTGTTTTTACCTTTTGTGGGTGCCATGCAGTATTAGGCCTAAAAGCTAGTAAGGAGGGAATTTTCTGGCTCCTGGTCTAGATCCCATATATTGGTAAGCTAAAGATACCTTCTTGTTAGGGTAGTCTCTAGAACTGTGACTCTTCTAACTACAGTGATAGCAGGACCCTGTCCTTGCAGCTTCTTCCCTTTTCTTCTCTTGTTCTGTATAAGGTGTATATTTAGTTTTATCCTTTCTAGCATTAGGGAAGTTGCCATAGAGTCTCCTGATCCACCCTTCTTGCCAGCAACTTTAGCTGCATTCCTGGCCACCTTATCAGGTAATTTAAATTCAGACTTAGTCCATTCCATAGGTTTACCAGGCCCCATTGCTTATCAGCCTTCTTTTGGTGCTGTTGCAAGGATTTGGTCTCTTGTTTTAGCACATCTTCTGAACTGCAATTTTGTTCAATATTTCCTCAAAGGTTGACTCATATGATATTAACCCTTTGACTTTAGCCCTAAGAGGGGTACTAGTCCATCTACTAGTTTCATTTTTAGTGCATGATCACTTATCATATCTTTTCCATTTAGATCCTTGCACTTAATTTTAAACTCTTCTAGGTTCTATGCATACTGCATGACAGTAACTTCTGGTCTCTGATGGTGTGACAGATATTGTTTCCACAGACTTCAGGTGCTACTGTAGAGATGAGTTTACCTCTCAGTTTTAACATAAATTCATGGAAATTCCTATCCTCAATATTAGCTTTTTAGAGCAATACTAGTTATACAAGTCTGAGCACTCTTTTCAAACATAAAACTTGCTCTATCCAGGCTTTCCCAACTTGCTATATCCATCCCTGATACTCTACCCACTTCTGCAACTGTTGCACATAATTGTCAAAGGTAGTTTGATCCCTCCATTTCTCTGATACTCCATCAATCATTAGGGGATTGGGAATCTTTGCAAGTTTGTTTGCCTTTTTAACTAGAGATTTGCTAATCTGTTGTGAGGGTATCTTTTGACTAGTCTTTTTAGACTATTCCAAGTGGTGAGGGCTAGGTTCTCTAGTTGACCTTTTTTTCTGTCATCACCAGAACCATTATCTAACTTATTACCCTCAGATCCAGATCCTACGTCCTCACTTCCACCTCCAGCTGCACTACTAGAGCTCCTACTAGACTTCTTACTAGGAGTCTTACTCTTTTTGATGTATGCTAGCTTTTTCTTATCTTTAGGTGTGGTAGTATGTCTTTTCAGATATTTCCTCTATATCTATTTCATAATCTCTATCATCTTCTTCTTCATACTGCACACTTTTCCCCTTACCCTTGCCTCCAGCTCTAAATAGTTTCCTTCCTATCTCTTCATGAGTTTCTATAAGTTCTGTTATTAGAGGCACTATTTCTGGAGTTTCTAGATCATACAAGTTACCATAAGCATATACTATGTTAGGAAAGGCCAGTTTAATACTAGCTATGGAACTCCTTTATATGGGTTATAGGTTGGGTAAGGCCATACTCCTTTTGAAGTAGATGAGAGTTGAAAGTCTATTTGAACTGACTTGTCAAATTGGTCCTTCTGTTGAAAAATTATGACTTTTCTACTGCTTCAGCTAATAGTTCCTTTTTCCTTTTTGATAACATGTTATTTATTGTTAAGTATATAAATACCTGTGATATCTTTAGTACCATGATAACTCATTCTTATCCAAAAGGCTTTTGTTGCAGGAGGTATTACAATCCTCACTTTAGGTATTGATGAATTAGGCCCAATAACTATTTCCCTTGTTTCCATTTCCTTTTCTGAATATCTTTCCCAGTTGGAACTTTCTTTTTAAGGGTATTGACTAACTTGGCCTTGTGTGCTTCTAGCTCCTCACTTGTCATTGCCTTTCTCCTACCTTTCTTAGCTCTAGCTCCTCCTTCTATTACACTAGTACTTTTCTGTTTAGGAGTCTCCATGTCTATTAGGTATTATACTACTAATTCCTTAGACTCTATTTCTTCTATTCCTGCTTTCTTTAAGGTGGATCCTGATGAGAAAGGATCTACTTCTTTTCAACTTGCTTGTTATCCTCTTTCTGTTGCTTCTGATACTAAGGTTAACTATAGTAAGGGAGAGAGGAGATTGAAGTGAAAAAGGGTTACTTTTGTTGATAAGATTGTTGTAGGAGCAGGGTTTTTACTTAATGTTGGGAAGAATGTTGAGTGGAAGGATAGAGGTTGGACTGCTAGATACTTGTATTCTTTTTGAAGGGAGAGGTACAGAAACTTTCCTTATTCTGCTTATTGGGAAAATTCCCAATTTTTCTTTAGGCTAGGTAGAGAGTGGGGCTAGGATACTCTCTGGAGTTTAGATGTTGATAGGACTTATTCCTATAATCCATACCCTTATTGGACTTCTGAGGCAGTTTCTAGGTCTCAGAGTTACCAAATTAGGGAGTTTGTTATTTTCTTTGTATTTGCCAGTTAAATACAGTTATTGTTGCCTTCTTATGTTCTTTGCTACTATTTGTAAGCTTTTACTAGTTGCTATTTATTGAATAGTCTTGCTGTTGCTATTTGGAGGATAGTTTTACTACTGACTGTCAGACTTTGTACTACTATACTTTATGCTGCAGACTTATACTAGCTCTACTTTTTACTCTTATTGGTAGAAACTTTGTTGATTACATAAGGTTGATCAGGCCTTCCTAGTTAGGTAAGAATCAAGTTCTGAGGTTAAAAAAATATAAAGTGTTATTAAGGGGACTAGAAGATCAGATTAAATTAGATAAGGATCTAATCTAATTAGATAATCTCAGGCTAGTAATGTATACTACAAAGTAGATTAGTAATAGTTTATTATTTATCCTTACTATTAAAGTTATTACCAATATCATAAGATTACTGTAATAGGTAAAGTAGTATAGGAGTGCCAAAGGCACTTAGAAGATTAACCAGTAGAACTTCTATATTAATTATACTTTAACTATATTCTGAGTTCTAACTATCTATCCAACTGAAGAGAAATTCAGAGGACTATATGTGTTTCCAATGGGGCAGTACTGGAGTAGTGCTGAGGCAGTGCACTATCATCTGACCCTTATGTATGATTGTGATCAGCATCATCTGACTTTCTAGATAGTACTTCTAAATACAATCTGGTACAAAATAGGTTAAGTCTTAACTTTGACTTATATATATGAAAGCATATGAAATATTAGCAAAGCAGATAGCATACAGAATATTATGTGTTTTGAGATGCTTGCTAAGTAAGAAAATATAAAAGAAATACATTTGTAAGGGAAAGGGTTAGTTATAGGGTATGAGTAATCCACTTCCTTATATCTATCCTCCTAGGCACCTCTGCTACTAGTAATTAGACCCAAAGTGGCTGCACCCTAAGTGGCTACTCTCTAAGTGGCTGCACCTCAACTGGCCCTGGCAATAGTCCCCCATCCTTAAGTAGCTACTACTATAGGCTTACAGGCTAGAGGAATTTTTAGAAGAAGAAGAGTTAATCAAGGATATAAAAACTATTGAGTTTAATGCCAGTTTAATTTAACCTTAAAATACTAAGTATGTTGTTAGTAGCTATTATGAAATTAATATAGAAACAATAGGTCAGCATAAAGCTGATAATACTAAAGACTGTGTTCCAATAAGTATATAGAGAAATTATATAAGATATAAATAATAAATATAGTGCTATACTAAAAATACTTAAGGGATAGACTAATATTAAAAGAATTAGAATTCTTATGACAAATGCTTTTCAAAAGTCTATAGAGGCATATATATATAAACATATATGTATAAACTCTTTATAAGTAATAAGTTATAGATAGTGAATAGAAAATTGACATAATAATACTAATATGATTAATATAATAGTAATCAACCTTTTAGTAAGTCCTAGTAGGGAGTAAAACCTACTACACAAAATAATTTTTTATAAAGATATAAGTTTGTAATATCAAGTATAGTATGCACTACGAAGCAATTTTTTCTAGAACTGCTTTGCTAAGACTCGCACCTGCGAGTTGGTTTTTCTCTACTCTTCTAACTGGTGAGTCGGTTATTTGCTACTCTAGATTACTCGGGCCAGCGCCGAGTAGCCGACGAGTACTCGCCAAGCCTTAGTGTTATTGATCTAGTACTTGTACTGGTGCCTGACTCTAGACGAGTATACATACTGTATATAATTCGGGTCAAATTTAACTTAGTACACCGTCACTGTCACTGATTTCTTGTATGTCATGGATTTCTTGTATATCACGGATTGCCTCCACTATTATGGATTGCTTGCACTGTCATGGAATTGTCGCCATTTCTCACGGTCCCATAGTTGTCACGGAATTCTCTCAAGTTGTTATGGAATTCAACTTGTCATGGAATTGTTTAAAGCTAACTCAGGCAAATTTCTCTGCCAAGAGAATAATTTAGTGACAACAGAAACGAAGTACACAGTGAAATATTGGTCAGTAATTCTTGCTGAAGACTCGGTTAATCACCGAGTACTCAGTGAGTCGGTACGAGATGGCTTCACTAGAAATGTAGCCAGTGCGAGTCGGTACCGAGTCAGAAAAATAGTTGTAAAACTCACCTCGACTCACCTCGGAGTGTACACTAATCAAGTAGAAGAGAATAGACTATCTAGAGATAATATAACTCATATACATATACTATTTTTATTTCCACTACTAGTAATACTAGAACTAGCAAAAGTATAAGAACAAGTACCAGTTCTAGTACTAAAACTAGTACTAGAACTAGTACTAAAACTAGTACTAGAACTAGCACTAGAACTAGCACCAGAACCAGTACTAGAAATAGTACCAGAACTAGTACTAGATCTAGTACTAAAACTAGTATAAGAACTAGTACTAGAACTAGTGCTAGATCCAGCACTAGAACCAGGACTAGATCTAGCACTAGAACTAGTACCAAATCCAACACTAGTACTGGTACAAGTATGAGTACAAGTACAAAAATAAGTATGAGTATAAGTACTAGCACTAGTACTAGAACTAGTACAAGTACCAAAACCAGCACTAGTACTAGAACAAGTACTAGTACCAGAACCAGAACCAGCAATAGTATTAGAACAAGTAATAGAACAAGTACCAGAACTAGAACTAGTACTAGAACAAATACTAGTACCAGAACCAGAACTAGCACTAGTACCAGCAACTCTTATTAGAGCTGATACTTCTTCATCATTGTTTAGAAGAAGTATTAGAACAAGAACCTTGTTATTATTATCTTTCTCATCTTTTAATAAAAAATCAGAACAATCAGAAGAATGGAGATGACAAGAAGAAGAACAATAAGTAATTGAATAATTACCTCAAATATAAGATTCTATATTATAGCTTTAAGAAAATTATGAAACATGTTTTATTAATTGAGCTTTACATATATTTTGTGCTTTAACTTGAATAGAGGTAATGAATAATCTGATAAGGGTAGAAACAAAATTACAGAAACTAATTTATATGTCTATAGGCTTGAGAATAACTCATGTTATTCAGATTGACATAGGACTAAACATGTAAATACAGAAGAACCAAGATAAAGGTAGTATGCATATCAGCCTGAATCAAGGTGAGTTTGCCAACTATTTTTCCTACTTCATACTGACTTGTGCCGATGGCAATCTATGGGAAGCCAACTCATGTTAACTAGTTAACTACTCATGAGTACTCATTAAGCCCCTTTGTTATAGGGAATAAGCTAGAAGCCTAGTTTTGCCACCTATGTATATATAAAATTTATACATTTACGGCTTATATATATATATAGAATTCGTGCATTTGTAGCTTATATATATATATAAAAATCATGTATTCATAGCTTATATATATATATAGAGTTCATATATTTGCAGCTAGTATATATCAAATCCATGTATATATAGAGGCTATGAATACCAGATTTATATATATATATAGAAGCCATAAATAAACATTATAGGGACTATGCATACATGAATTTCATATATATATATAAGCCACGAATGCATAAATTTCATGTATGTATGTAAGATGCCAATGTATAAATTTCATATATATATATAAGCCATGAATACATAATTTCTATATATATATATATACTGTGAATGCATAAATTTTATGTATATATATAAGTTATAAATAAATAATATTCATGTATATATATAAGCTGCAAATGCATGACTTCCATATATATATATAAGCAACGAATGCATAACTTCCATGTATATGTATAAGCAATGAAAGTATAATTTCTAGGTATATATAGGTGACGAAGATAGGCTTCTAGTCTATTCTGTATAACCAAAAGGCTTGGCGAGTACTCATTGGCTACTTGGCACTAGCCCAAGTTTTCTAGAGAGTTGTCTAGCCAACTCACTAAGTTAGAGAGTTAGGTAAAACTCAACTAGCAGCATTAGTCTTGGCAAGTCGACATAGGGAAAACTTGCCTTTATACATATGCTAGATGGAGGTAGAGAGGGAAGAGTAAAAAAGATAGAGTTATTGGTAGTATTATATTTTGGCATGTATTATATATTTGGAAAAAGAGTGTAGGCTTATTGGTAGTGTTTTTTTTTAGTTGTGTTTTCTATTATTTTTTATCTTATTAATTAGAAAAGGAGGAAGTTAGAATTAGATTCATTTGGATTTTTTATGTCATTGTTTTATAAGTTGTAATTGAGTCATGGGATTTTCAGAAGCAAAAGGTATTCATATATAAGGTTAAAATTAGGAATGATAGATAGCATAAAGAAACTATTACAAAATAGGAGAATTCTATGACAAGTTGAATTCTATGACAACTTGATAGGATTATATGATAAGAAGCATTCTATAACAACTAAGAAATCTATGATAACTTGGAAAAATTCTGTAATAAGGAGGAATCTATAATACTTGAGAAATCTATAATATTTAAGAAATTCATGATAAGTTGAGAAAATTCTATAATAAGAAGCAATCTATAATAACTAAAGAATCTGTAACAAATAGAGACAATTCCATAATATATGGATAGAGATATAATATTAAAACAATATATATAGGCCATGAATAGAAGAAAACTATGTTCTTGGCCAAAATTCAACTAGAGCAAAAATAGCCTTACTGAGTAATCATTGCCAACTTAAAATAGTCCAAGTTTTCTATAAGAAGTTAATAACTACCTCACCAGTTTAGGCAGTTGTAAAAAACTAACTCACCAGTATAAGTTTTAGTAAGGTGGTGTAAGGAAAAATTGCTTTGTAGTAAATACTAAACAAGAGCTTTATTTGCTATAACTTCTTTCATGTAGGTGCTCTCATACTATTAATGAAGAAATCAGATAGCTTTTAATAGTTATATATTCATTATTATAGCCTAAATGAGATAATAGTTAAAAGTCAGTATCTTTTACCTTTGATCTAAGATACATTAGCTAGGCTCTCTAAAGTAAAATAGTTCCTAAAATTGGATTTGTAAAGGGTATACAACCTAGTATGGATTGCTTTAGGAGAGACATAGAAAACAGCTTTTCAAATATGATATAGCTACTTTGAGTATAATATTGGCACAACTATATCCTTAGTTTTAATTTGATACTCGAACAAGCTTGTTCGGGTGTTGTTGATAGGTGATTATTATTTTAGCTTTGGAGATAGGAATCTTGGGAAGCTTATTCCTTCTACGGCCTTGACCTGGAAGTATGTATATATATCTTCATTTTCTTGCCTTCTCATTGGATCCGTATCCAATATCTTGCATACTTAATACAGGACCTTACTTCTCTTCCACTAGTGTATCTTTTTTGTACACTCCCCTTTGTCCCGTGAACAACTGTGCAGCAACAGCTGCCTCCTTATAACATACATAGCAACTACTTCTGTATGTCTCTTGCCTCTTACCCTTATTCTCTATCCCAGCCTTTCCCTAGTCACATACGTAGCGTTCCTATATATATATTACTCTAGCTCTACTCTTGCCTTGCTCCTAGCCTTTCCTTAGATTATATATGTAGCACTTCTATATGTGCGATTCCCCCTTGCTACTGCCCTAGCATACCTATTAGTTACCTTGTTCCCAAAGCCCACATTATACTATATTAGATCCTTTGGACTAACTAGTATGCAGTCATGTTAGGAGCAGCTCTCTCACCACCCACTGTCAGGTTCCAGACCTAGAGAAGATCTACTATACCTTTAGGCCCAAACAAAATAAATGCCTATCATGAAGAAATTATCGACATTTTTGAGGCTAGGGATACTATTGGGGCTGAACTCGGTAATACTCTAGCTATGGCTGAATGAAAGCTGAGATCTGCCAATGAAGAGATTACAGTCCCTCAGACAAATCCCGAACATATGAACCTTAGCCATACTTTAGGAAACCTCACAATACCAATAGCAGCTAGGAGTAATAAGACCGAAAGTATTCCGACTCCCCACAAGTTTTATAAAAACTGAGTTCGTCTATGAGCCTGAAAGAATGCAATCAATCATAAGCTAAAATAGAACTCTGCCATATTCCCGTCTAAATAACATCGACTTGCATACATTTTCACCTTACTAGAGGGGAAAGCTTGTGACCAGATCTAGCTATACGTCCTTGTAACTAGAATTAAGCTCAACAATATCTTAGTTCTTTTCATAATCCTAGATAAGGTGTTAGGGAACCCTGATGCCATTGGCACTACCAGTAGGGCCCTCTGAGCCCTCAAGTAGAAAAACACAGATCTGTTCACTTATATGGCAGAATTCTCAAGACTGGCGGTAGAGGTCCAATAGAATGACTAGTCTAAACCAAATCAATTCTAGGAAGGGCTAAATGATGAAATACAGTAGGCTATGGTCAGCCTTCCGGAAGCCAAAACCCTTGATGAATTGATTGACTAGGCTTCCTAGGTGGAACAGTAGATGTTCTGGCTCCACAACTACCCCTCGTTTAGGCTAGCACCCTATCTCCCACAATCCCTGCCTCAGTAATACTATACCACCAAAATAGTTCTGGCTCCTACCTCTACCAATAAACTAGTACACCCATCATTGGTAGCAGGAGGGCCTACCCCTATGGACTTATCATCAGGAAGGCCTCAACTAACTCAGGAGGAAAGGGACTACTGCTACACTAATAGGTTACATATTGTATGTGGAAAAGGGGCCCACTTTATTGTAGTAGGTCCCCTCCAAAAAAACCACTCCCTAGCTGCTCACACTATCTGGAAAGCCTGGATCAAAAAAGCTAGGGAAGAGTTGGGAAAAGGAGAGTCCCTTATCTAGTCACTGATACTAGCAAGGGACCTGCTCTAGGTCATTTATTTTTGTCTGTATTTTCTTTGCCTACATTTATATCTATTGATAAGTCTTACCTGTTTGGTGAGCACTTTATTGAACCTATAACTATCAAGTTCAATAATAAAATAGTAGTTATATCACCTCTCATAGATTGTGGTACTTTAAAAATAGTATTTATTGACCAGACCTCTGTTAGTAAAAACTCTATACCAACCTACAAGCTAAAAACCTCCTACTTTCTTAATGTCATTAATGGCTGCCCTATTTCTTGTAGAGTGATTATCGACCTCACATGCCTGCCTAGTACCATGGGTGATCACTCAGAAGATCTTTGTAATGATGGCTCTAGGGATAAGGCGACCAAGGGGTACGCTAGAGTAAGGGCAAGGCTAGGGTAATACACATGTAGGAACGCTACATGTGTGACTAGGGGAAAGGCTAGGACGGGGGCAAGGGTGAGAGGTAAGAGAGGCAGTGGGCAAGAGGCACGAGACACACGGAGGCAGTTGCCGTGTGTATCAGGGTCAGGGGAGGCAGCTGTGCTGCAGAGTTGTTTACAGGACGAGATAAGACAAGAGGAGTATACAAGAGAGTACACCTTCATGGAGAGAGGCAAGGTCTATATTAGGATACAAGACGTTGGATAGGGATCCAACGACTGTACGAGGGACAGGGGCTATATATCAATAATTCTGGGCCAGAGCAATGGAAGGAATAAGCTTCCCAAGATCCCTTATCTCAGAAGCCAAGCAAGGTAACGATAACCCATCACCTACGATCGCAGGTGATGATAAAGGGAACAATGTCAATAACCTATCACCTACGTCGCAGGTGATGCCAAGGGCAACAATAACAATAACCTATCACCTGCGTCGCAGGTGATGCCAAGGGCAACAATAACAATAACCCATCAACGATACCCGAACAAGCCTGTTCGAATGTCAAAACAGCATGACACTCGAACAAGCCTGTTCAAGTATCAAATCAAGACTAAGAACATGGTTGTGACACTATCCCCCCTTTAGGCTGGAGCTCTAGTGACTAGTAGGCTTGGGCACAACAACCAGCAAAATCAACACAGGAAACTACAACAGCAAAGGCAACGATAAGGACTCCAACTCCAAACAACAACAAAGACCCATCACCTGTGTCGTAAGTGATAACAGAGACAATAACACCAAGGATAAGAACCCCAACCCAGACATTGGCAGATCACTCAACCGGACGGGGCTTCCTCGAATATCACTAATGGAACAGGGAGACCAGATCCTGAGCATTTTCCAGGTCCTCAGCGGGTTGCCAGATAGCCTCCTCGTCCCCCACCTATTTAACCTTGTACTACAGATACCCATACCTCTTTCGCGAGTCCAGCACTTCCTCCACCTCCCATTCCTCTTCACCTTCGATAACCACTGGAGGGGATGGTGGGTGTTTCTGCCCTTGGAAGGGATCGTCAGCTGCTGGCTCAATTTCTGATACGTGTACAACTGGGTGGTATTTGATGTCCTTGAGGAACCTCAATCGATAGGCATGAGTGCCCACAGTGGCCACCACCTCGAATGGACCCAGGAACTTATGGTCGAGCTTACGAGATGGCCGTTCTATTCGGAAGTACCTGCTGGAGAGCCACACCTTATCTCCTGGCTGATACCTGGGGGCTGGCAACCATGATTCGTTGGTATACTCCGCTTGCCTAGCTTGAGCATATAGCAGTTCGGCTCTTAGGGTGGAGTGCAACTCAGCAATCTCCATAGTGAACTCCTTAGCTGGGGTGTTCTCCCTAGCCTTGTGCAGAGGTGCTAGAGAGTCCACGAAACGAGGGTGCCAGCCATAATTGGCCAGGAACGGGGAGGTTTTTAGAGACTCTGAGAAATGGTTGTTAGCGGCGAACTCATAGGTTGCCAGCAGCGAAACCCAGTGGTTTTGCTGGTAATTGATGTATGCTCTCAGGTACTACTCCATGATTGCATTCATTCGCTCGGACTGACCATCTGTTTGGGGGTAAAACGCCGTAGAGAGGTGTATATTGATTCCCAGAAGCTCGCAGAATACCTTCTAGAAGTCCGAGACGAATTGGGGGCCGCCATCCAAGACGACAGACTTGGGGAGACCATGGTAGCGGAATACATGATTGAGATAGAGGCCGGCAAGGTCCCGGACAGAACAAGTATCATGGCAAAATATAATATGCCTTATTTTGGTCAATTGGTCTACTACTATAAGAATAGCATTAAACCCCGAATCCTCTGGCAACCCAGTCACAAAGTCTATGGTTAGGTGTTGCCAAGGCTGGTCTGGGATCTCCAGGGGCTTCAGGGTCCCATAAGGAGCGTGGCAGACAGGCTTAGCACGCTTGCAAACGTGGCAGTTCCATACGTACTGCTTCACGTCCTTCCGTTGGTCAATCCATGTGTATTCCCTAGCCAGAAGCTCTAACGTTTTGGCCACTCCAGGATGACCTGCAACCAGGCTGTCATGGTTTTCCTTGATCAATCGAAGGCGCAGCTCTCCTTCCGGCACATACAGCTGTTCGAGGTGGTAGAGGAGGCCTTCCTGGATGGTACACTTAGCTAGAGAGATCTTGGGGTGGTAGCACTGGCCAGAATCCACTGCAGTGATAATTTCCTTGGCCAGGGGGTTGTCCATATATGCCTGTCTCACTAGTTGTCAGAGGTCGGCTTCCACTTCAGCAAGGGTATTGGCTGCCAGATCAAGGTTTTCGGGCTTTAATACTACCTGATTCTGGTATTTTAGCCTTTCATCCCTCCCTTTAGGGAGGTCTCCTGATCTCCTAGTCAAAGCATCCGGTTTCCCACCAGCCTTTCCTAGCCGGTATTTGATCTTGAAGTTGAACTGGGAGAGGAACTCCGACCACCTAGCCTGCCGCCGGTTAAGCAGCTTGGTGGTAGTAAAGTACTCAAGGTTCTTATGATCAGACAGTACCTCGATAATTCCCTTTGCTGACTCCAGGTGTGGCCTCCACTCCTCGAATGCTCGCACAATGGCTATTAAGTCCTTATCATAGATTTCATAATTATACTCCACTGGGGAGTGCTTTTTTGAGAAGTATGCCACTGGGTGGAGGATACCATTATTATTATTTTGAGACAGTATTCCAGCGGAGACGTAGTCGGAGGCATCAGTTTCGACAATACATTCTCGATCGGGATCGAAGTGGGCCAGGATCAGTGCTGAGCAGAAGGCTTCCTTGAGGTTCTGGAAGGCAGATTGGGCTTCTGGATTCCAGTCGAAGCACCAGTCTTTTTTGGTTAGTGCGGTGAGGGGGGCTACGATCTTCGAATACTCTAGAATGAACCATCGGTAGAAGTTAGCAAATCCCAGGAAGGCTTAGACGTTTTTGAGATTTGCTGGGATTTGCCTTTCCTGGACAGCGGTAACCTTGGCAGGGTCCATCCTGATACCCTCCGTAGTGATGATCAGTTCCAGATACTTGACCTCCTACACATGAAACTCACATTTCTCGGGCTCGTGGTACAATCTGGCTTGCTCCAGCTTTTCTAACACCTGCCGGACATAAATCTTATGTTCTGCTAGAGTATCCGAATAAATCAAGATATCATTGAGGTAAGCCATGCAGAACACATCCAAGAAGTCTCGCAGGGTGTCATTAATAAAGTGTTGGAAAGAGGCTGGAGCGTTGGTTAAGCCGAAGGGCATGACATTGTACTCGAAGTGGCCATAGTGAGTTCAGAAGGCCGTTTTCTACTCCTCCTTCTCGGCAATCCGTACCAGGTTGTATGCCCTCTCAAATCTAGTATGGTGAACCATTTGGCCTTGGAAAGCCTGGCTAATGTCTCCTGGATTAGAGGCAGGGGATACCAGTTCTTGACCGTTATCTTATTTAGCCCCTAATAGTCCACACATAGCCTAAGAGAACCATCTGATTTCTTGATGAATAGCACCGGGGCGCCCACTAGTGAGGAGCTGTGGTGAATAAAACTCTTGTTGAGGTTTTCCTCTAAGTACTTCTTCAAAGCTTCCAGCTCTAACTGGGACATTCCGTAGAGGGGCCTATAGGGAGGGGTCTTACCCTCTATCAGCGAAATAGTATGGTCATAGGGTCGGTGGGGTGCAAGTTTCTCTGCGGCCTTTTCTGAGAATAGATCAATGAACTCGTAGTATTCAGCTGGAACCAGGGACTTCTACTCCTCCTTAGGCCGCATCTGTTTGATCTCCAGGTTCACCTCATATATAGACAGGGTATGAGCCTTCAGCTTGTGCCCCTAGTGAGGTAAACGAAATCTCCTGCTCCGATAAAGCTAATATTCAGAGGTTTGTAGAGACTCGGGGGTATAGAGGAAACTGGGGGAATGGTGGCATTGATGTATGCAGGCAGGAGTACTACCTGAGTCAGGCAGATTATTGGGGGTGGCAATGCGTACAGCCCAGTGACAGTAGTATTTGGATCCCCACAGTGTTTTTTGCAATAAGGGCTGTTGAATCGCAAGGTGTAAGAGCCGAAGCTGACTAATATATCGTGCATCCTAAGCTAGGGGATCCCAAGGACAATTGAGTACTTTAGCTTGGTTATGAATATTGGGAGATCTTGTGAGTGACCACCCATGGTGCTGGGCAGGCACGCGAGGTCGGTAATCGCCCCAGAAGAGATAGGGCGGCCGTCGATAACATCAAGAAGGCGGGGAGTCTTTAGCTTAGAGGTTGGTATAGAGTTTTTACTGATGAAGGTCTGGTCAATGAATACTATTCCTTAAGCACCACAATCTATGAGAGCTGATGTAACAACTGTTTTATCATTGAACTTGATAGTTATAGGTACAACGAAGTACTCGCCAAACAGGTGAGACTCATCAACAGACATAGATGTAGGCAAAGAAAACACAGACAAAGATAAATGACCTGTAGCAGGTCCCTTGCTAGTGTCAGTAACTAGGCAAGGGACTCTCCTTTTTCCGACTCTTCAACCTCTTCGATCCGTGATTCGGATATGGCGTGGGTGGCCAGGGAGCGGTTCTTGCGGAGGGGACATACCGCAATGAAGTGGTCCCCTTTTCCGTATGCAATGAACAAACCGTTAGTGTAGCGGCGGTCCCTTTCCTCCTGGGTGAGGCGGGGTCTCCCAGACGAGAGATCCATAGGGGTGGTCCCTCCTGCAACCAACGATGGGTGCGCAGGTTTGTTGGCAGGGGCCTGAGCTATTTTGGTGGCATGGTGTTGTTGAGGCTGGGGTTGTAGGAGATGGGGTGCTGGCCTGAACGTAGGGCGGTTGCAGAGCCGGGAGATCCGCGGTTCTACTCGGGAAGCCTGGTCAATCAATTCGTCAAGGGTTTTAGCTTCTGGGAGGCTGACCATAGCATGCTGGATTTCATTATTTAGCCCTTCCTGGAATTGCTCCATTTTGGACTGGTCATTCCATCGGACCTCTGCCGCCAGTCTTGAGAATTCTGCCATATAAGTGGACAGATCAGTGTTTTTCTGCCTGAGGGCTCAGAGGGCCCTACTGGCAGGGTCAACGGCATCAGGGTCCCTGAACGCCCTATCTAGGATTGTGAAAAGGGCCGAGATATCGTCAAGCTTGATCCCGGTTTCGAGGACATATGGCTGGATCTGGTCACAAGCTTTCCCCTCCAGCAAGTCGAAAATGTATGCCAGTCGATATTGTTCTGACGGGAATCTGGCAGAATCCCCGTTCAGCTTGAGATTGACAGCATTTTTCCAGGCTTGTAGGCGCACCCAGTCCCCATTGAACTTGGGGGGTGTTGGAATGCTTTCAGTCTTGTTGCTACTGGCTGCTGTTGGTATTGCAAGGTTTCCTAGGGCGCGGCTGAGGTTTTGGACCGTAGTCCGTTCATTGGCTAGGGCAAGGTTCAGATGGTTGAGATCGATCTAGAGGACCATGATCTCTTCGTCGGTGGATCTCAATTTTTATTCAGCCACGGCCAGGCTGTTTTCAGCCATGGCCAGGCTGTTGCCAAGTTCGGCCTCAATGGCATCTATGGCCTCGAAAATGTCGATGATTTCTTAACAATAGGCATTCAACTCGTTCAAGCCTGAGGGTATGGGGGAGCTCCTCTAGGTTTGAAACCTAACAGCGGGTGGTGGGAGAGCTGCTCCTGACATGACTGCGTACCAGTTGGTCCAAAGGATCTAACGTAGTGTAACGATGGCTCTGGGGACAAGGCGACCAAGGGGTATGCTAGGGCAAGGGCAAGGCTAGGGTAACACACATGTAGGAATGCTACGTGTGTGACTAGGGGAAAGGCTAGGACGGAGGCAAGGGCGAGAGGCAAGAGAGGCAGTGGGTAAGGGGCACGAGATACACGGAGGCAGTTGCCACGTGTGTCAGGGTCAGGGGAGGCAGCTGTACTGCAGAGTTGTTCACGGGACGAGACAAGATAAGAGGAGTATACAAGGGAGTACACCTTCGCAGAGAGAGGCAAGGTCTGTATCAGAATACAAGATGTTAGATAGGGATCCAATGAGTGTACAAGGGACAGGGGCTATATATACATAATTCCGGGCCAGGGCAATAGAAGGAATAAGCTTCCCAAGATCCCTTATCTCAGAAGCCAAGCAAGGTAACAATAACCCATCACCTGCGATCGCAGGTGATGATAAAGGCAATAATGTCAATAACCCATCACCTGCGTCGCAGGTGATGCCGAGGGCAACATTAACAATAACCCATTACCTATGTCACAGGTGATACTAAAAGCAACAATAACAATAACCCATCAACGACACCCGAACAAGCCTGTTCGAGTGTCAAAACAGCACCACACCCAAACAAGCCTGTTCGAGTATCAAAACAGTACGACACTCGAACAAGCCTGTTCGAGTGTCAAATCAAGACTAAGAACATGGTTGTGACAATCTTCCAATGTTCATAACTAAGCTAAAGTATCCAATTGTCCTTGGGATCCTCTAGTTTAGAATGCATAATATATTAGTTAGCTTTCACTTTTACACTTCACGATTCAATAGCCCTTATTGCAAAAAACACTGTAGGGATCCAAAGACCACTATCACTAGGCTATGCGCATTGCCACTCCCAACAATCTACCTGACTCAGGTGATACTCCCACCTGTAAACATCAATACCACTATTTCTCCTGTTTCCCCAGTTCCTCCAGTTGCTCTAGTTGCTCCAGTTCCCTTAGTTCCCTTGGTTCCCCTTGTTCCCTTAGTTCCTCCAGTCTCCTATGTTCTACTGCCTCTAAAACTCCTAAATATTGGCTTCATTAGAGTTAAATCTTTTGCTTACCTCCCCAGGAGGTATAACCTAAAGGCATATGCCCTCTCTACATACAAGGTAAACTTGGAAATTAACAAAACAAGATCCAAGGAGGAGTGGAAATCTTTAGTACCAGATAAATACTATAAGTTTATAGATTTGTTCTTAGAGAAGGCTACAGAAAAGCTTGCTCTCCATCAACCATACGACCACACAATCCCACTGATCGAAGGAAAAACTGCCCCTTATGGCCTCCTCTATGGAATATCCCAAGTAGAATTAGAGACCCTAAAGAAGTACCTGGTGGAAAACTTGAATAAAAGCTTTATTTAGCATAACTCTTCTCTAGCAGGTACTTCTATACTATTCGTAAAGAAATTGGATGGCTCTCTTTAGTTGTATATTAATTATCATGGCTTGAACGAGATGATGGTTAAAAACAAGTACCCCCTACCTCTGATCTAGAAGATATTAGCCAGGCTTTCCAAGGCAAAATGGTTCACCAAATTAGACTTGAAAGGGGCATTGAACCTGGTATAGATCGCTGAGGGAGAGGAGTGTAAAACTACTTTCTGAACATGTTACAGCTACTTTAACTATAATGTCATGCCCTTTAGCTTAACCAATACCCTGGCCTCTTTCCAATACTTTATTAATGACACTCTGCGAGACTTCCTGAACATGTTCTGCATGGCTTACCTAGACTATATCTTGATCTATTCAAATACTCTAGTAGAGCACAAAATCTATGTTCGACAAGTTCTAGGAAAGCTGGAGCAAGCAGGGTTGTACTCAAAGCCTGAAAAATGCAATTTCTACTTCTAAGAAGTAAAGTATCTAGGCTTAATAATTATAATAGAAGGCATTAGAATGGACCCTGCCAAATTTACTGTAATTTAGAAGTAGGAAATCCTGGCCAACCTGAAAGATGTACAAGCCTTTCTAGGATTTGCCAATTTCTATCACCAATTCATATTAGGCTATTCAAAGATCGTAGCACCCCTAATAGTATTGATGAAAATGAAGGGCTTGTAGAACAATCCGCAATTCTAGTGGAACCCAGCAGTCCAAGCTGCCTTCCAAAACCTTAAGGAAGTCTTCTATTCTGCACCTATCCTGGTCCACTTTAACTCTAATAGTAAGTGGATTATAAAAATGGATGCCTCTAACTATGTTTCCACCAGAATTCTATCCCAGTATATGAATAGAGTCCTTTACCCAGTAGCCTATTTCTGCAAAAAGCACTCCATGATGGAGTGTAATTATAAGATCCATGATAAGGATTTAATAGCCATTATCTGAGCTTTTAAGGAATAGAGGCCCCACCAGGAGTTAGCAAAGGAGGTTATTGACATCCTGTAATGGAGAACATTATTTTATTACTTATATAATTGATTATATACTTTTGTATTTCCTATATTATTACTACGTTATGTAACTAAGCCTCTCGGTTGAAGGACTAGCCTTCAACTACCTCCTATTACTTTATAAGTATCTATAGCACATGGAATTTGCCATGGGAAGTTCCATGGCACTTGCCATATGAAGACACCCTCATTATAGCCATGTGACCTCTGTTTAAGGCATATGACTTATTACTATGGCCACATGACCTCTGTTTAAGGCGTGTGACTCATTACTATGGCCACATGACCCCTTTTATACAACGCACTACCTTCTGGTATGCCACCCTTTATTGTATTTATTTCCTTAATTATCAGATCTTAGAGGAGTATAATTAGGCTGCTGGATTCCCTCTTGTATCCACAGAAAGAAAACAAGTAAGCACACAAAGCAAGCAAGCCTATATTGCGATTAGATCAAGATCATGTAGCTTAGATAGTTCAAATTATATAAGATAGATTATACCAGTTAATTACTGTTCCCTCTGGGAACGTCCCACATAGTAATCTCCATACCCTTCTGAGGTCTTACCTCAGCAGAACCGAAATACACAAACGTCCGTGCCTATGGATATGGATTGTATAAACGGTACCGAATGAATACTGTCTAGATCTATTCATTACATTTTTTTTAACTTACTTACTTAATATTTACGCTTAAATCCAAGGCCTAATCAACCTTTGGATACTTTTATTACACTCATGCAAGTGTATACAATTTGACATACAAGTGCATATATAAAATCGATATCATTATTCAACTAGCTAGTCCCCAAAAAAATCCAACAACAAGATATCAGACTTTCAACTGCACTACATTAATAAAAGACTTAGAAGCAAGCTAAGCAGAGCTCTAACAGGCAGTGGTATTCCACATTAAACTATCCCACCTTCATTCATAATACTTTTCCCAATAAGATTGACAACTCATCTTATACTTCTAGCAATCACCATTACATCTATACCTGTAAATCCAGTACACTATTGAAAAACTGGCCCCCCAGGTCCCAGGAATAATTGGTTTAAACAACCAAGCATCACAATCCCAATGCTCAAATCTCGCCCCCTCCACTGCAGCCATTTCCTTCAGAAAAGAATTACCTCCATCAGAACCTTCCTTAGACCCAGACATCTCTACCAATGCCTCTGTACCCTTAACGTCTACCTCAATACACCAATTAGAAAATATAACACTCTTGCTGAAAGAACTAGAACTAGATTCTAGCCCAGTAAACGAAGAAAAATCAGGACCATAAGAAACATCAGGATCTTGACATCTATCCTCACCAGCTACATGAGCCACTGAGCCAACAGAACCATCAGTCGAATAGAGATTATAATGATCATCAGCCACTACACCATCAGCACAGTAAGATGCCAAAGAAGAAAAGTAACTCAACGATCATATCACATAACCAGCTGCATTTGGTTGCAGACAAATAACGAAATCAGATATAATAGCATCTAAACTTAGTAAGAAAACTAAGAGGTCGAGACAGTTAACTATGTTACCCAAAGATATTAAGAAATTAGTAGAAGAAACTCCCAGAAAGACCAGATTTGTAGTTCCTAATATAGAAGGGGAAATAAATCTGCCCATAGATATAGAATTAGGAGAACCAGGTGGAGCAGGAACCAAACTATATTTTAGTATAGTATTGTCTCTCACACTAGAAGAATTTTGGGACAGACATCTTGTAACAATTGAGGAGATTTTGAAATATACTTGCTTAATGGGACATGCCCAACAGTATCATCCTGATGATACTCGACTCTTAATAGAAGCTGTAGTAAAACACTATTTATGGCTAACACCTTACCTATTCAAAGAAAAAGATTTAGAAAGGAATGCATTTTTAAGTAAAGAATTAAAGAAACCTGTTGTTCTACTTTTAAGGCAACCGAATTGGGTAATAAATAACTAGGAAGAAATAATAGTATTTATGATGAGCGGTACTTATCTAGAAGAATCAGCAAATACTGTGGAGGATTTTTTTAATCCTAGCAAAGAACTTCTAAGAGTGTTCCTAAGAACACTAAAAGAACAATCGAAAGGCAAAGGTCGAGCATTTGAGATCCCAGAAAGGAGGACTGGGTCAGCCAAAGAACTAGATGACAAAGACCAACTGCTAGAAGATATAGAATTACCAGAAGACGATAGTGATCTAGATATAGGACTAGACCAACAGAAGCAGAAAATGCAAGGAGGAGGACGAGACCCTAGGAATAGCAGAGATAATAGCTTGGACTCTGATAAGGCATCGTCAGTTGCAAGTCAAACTCTTAAAAGAAAACCCAAACGAGAAAAATCGATTGACTACCAGTAATGGGAATCTACAATAGAAATAGTTACAATGGGTAATCATAAAGCAATGAATACTTTAAAAGAAATAAAAATTGATCTACCAGAAAAAATAAGAGGAGAAGACAAAAAAATGGTAAGACTCATAATATTTTGACTCTTGGGCCATAATAATACAACGTTGGTTTGTTACCAAAGGAATAGATTTGAAAGGTGCTTCAGCTTTGGAAATTGTTGGATTCAGAATGGAAGGAATCACGCTCACTACTTATAATTAATTCCTAAGAGAAAAAGGAAAAGATGTGACATTCTTTAGATTCATACTAGCACTAAGGGATTTTCTGATACCCTCTACTAGTAAGGACATTTTGTGGAAATGATAGAAGACAGCCATACTATATAAGGACGGACATCACATGGGAATTAAATAGTTTACCAACTGGCTTACTGAAATATAAATCAAATTATTTGACAAGAATAGTAAACAATCAATATCGCAGGAAGTAAAAAGAAGAAAGTTTCTTAATCACCTGCCGCCATATATATCAGCTACATTAATTCCTTTAATTAAAGAAGAATGGTCATATGATCACCTTGTGTATCAAGCAAAGTCATATGAAACTTCAAAGAAAGATATTGCCCCATTACCCACAACAAATACATCCCAACGACAATACCCTCGGAATGAAAATCGAAGTCACGGTCCACGCAGGGACCAAAATCAAAGACAAAAAACAGGATTTAATCCTAGCAGCAATTCAAATACCAAACTCAACACAAAAAAATGGAAGAACTCAGATTGGGATACTATCATAAAAAAATTGAATCAGAAGACGAAGATGCAATTAATTAGAGACAAGAAATATCTATGCTATTAGAACCCTGGACACTCCTACAAGGACTATAGGAAATAATAAAATGAAGTACCCATGCATACAGCCGAACAAGATTTAGCTATATCAATAGTGTAATGAATGGTACTAGACAGTATTCATTTGGTACTATTTATACAATCTATATTTGTAGGCATAGCTGTTTGTATATTTCGGTTCTACTGAGGTAAGACGTTACAAGGGTAGGGAGATTACTATGTGGGACATTCCCAGAGAGAACAGTAATTAACTGGTATAATCTATCTTATATAATTTGTACTATCTAAGCTATATAATCTTGATTTGATCAGAATATAGGCTTGCTTGCTTTATGTACTTGCTTGTTCTCTTTTTGTGGATTTCAGAGGGAATCCAGCAGCCTATTTATACTCCTTTGAGATCTGATAACTAAGGAAATAAATACAATAAAGGGTGGCATGCCAGAAGGTGGTGCACTGTACAAAAGGGGTCATATGGCCATAGTAATGAGTCACACGCTTTAAACAGAGGTCATGTGGCCATAGTAATGAGTTATGTGCCTTAAACAGAGATCACACGGCCATAATAAGGGTGTCTTCATATGGTAAGTGCCATGGAACTTTCCATGGCAAATTCCATATACTATGGACGCTTACAAAGCAATAAGAGGTGGTTGAAGGCTAGTCCTTCAACCAAGAGGCTTAGTTACATAACATAGTAATAATATAGAAAATACAAAAGTATATAATCAATTATATAAGCAATAAAACATCGTTCTCTATTATACTTCCCCACATAGAAGGATTTCCTATTCTTACTTCTCTCGCTCTGCTATACTAGTTTCTATACGTTCTAAGATTTGATGCATTATTAATACATTTGCATTAATATGAATATCCTTAGGGTTTCCTTGACTTATAATTCTATCTTGTTTTTGTTGGATGAAAGCTCGAGTCTCATCTCTGGTTCATAGTCCTTGTTTTTCTTTAGTTCTTCGACATCTCTTGAATGTATCTTCTATACTTCCGGTCATCCAGAAGTCTTGAAGAATTTCAGTATGATATCCTTAGCATTTACTTAGGAATCATATTTAGGAGAGTATTCTAGCTATCTGACCTTATATTGTCTTTTTCCAGTTTGAGGAGCTGTTCTAAATTCTAATACTTTTTCAATTTCATAATGATTATCTTGAATTAGTCCTGGTTCCTGAGATTGTCTATGAGGGAACTGAGTAGGATCATTTTTATAGTAAGGTTTAAGTTTGCTGATATGAAAAGTATTATATATGAGGTGAAGGTTAGGTTGACTGGATAGGTCTAGGCTATAGGTATTACATTTCCGATTACTAGAAATAATGGGAAATGGGCCCAGCCATTTTGGTTTGAGTTTGGGTGAAATGCGTAATAGATTGATATTTTCTGAGGAAAGCATAACTTGTTGTCCGACTAAAAATTTGCCTATATTGGGCAGTCATTTATTTGCTTGAGATACTTGAGTCTTCTTGGCATCATATAGGTTTTTAAATGTTACCTCATGATATCCATTCTCTAGAATATATGTATTAATGGGGTATGAGAGTATCGATATGCCAAGATATATATTAAATCTAAATGGCATAGAAAAGGGACTATTCTATTTAGCGGCGTTATACCTAGAGTTAAATTTCAACTGTATCTCTGGTAGTTTCTGTAGCCAATCAAATCCTTCAATTTTATAGGCTTTTGCTACGTGTAGAATTTTTTTGTTCATAATTTCTGATTGTCCATCTGCATATGGATGATATACGGTAGATGGTTCCAACTTGATTCCTTTATTCCTAGCCCAATCTTGAAAGTGTATTGACATAAAAAGAGTGTCATAGTCAAAAACAATACAAAAAGGGTACCCTATAATCAGGACTACATAAGTATCAAAGGTAGCAGTATATTGTTCTACTGTGAAATTATCTGAGACAAGAATAAGAAACTTGAATTCTAATTGTCTGTCAACAATCATCCAAAGTCATGAAATACAAACTATATAATCTTCTTCAACAGGAATATTCGGGTACAAAATTGAATACTTAGTAAACATAGGTGCTAACTTAAGAAAATTCATTGATATGTTAGTTCATGGCCTGCTTGGTACATGTAATGGGGTTATGAGTCCAAGTGGCACCTTGTTGGAATATTTTGTCCATTGACAAGTATTACAACTTCTGATATAGTCCTTAGTTGGTTCTGTAAAGGACTGGCAATCATATTAGTTAGTAAGATATTTTATTGTTTTTTTAATGCCATTATAAGCGGTTGCATTATATGCATCTTTAATAACTAATTTGAAATAGTTCTTACCTTCGATGTTAAAAGTAGAGGGTAAGACTAATCTCCATTGTCCTTGTCGGTTCTTGATATACAAAAATCCATCTCTTCTTCTATGATCCTTATAGTTCACAAAGGTATCATAGTAGTTCTTCCAGATAGGACATACTTTTATACATAATTGATATACAGCTTTCATACCTGTACCTTGGTTAAGCCACTGTGTGATGAAGTAGTCCTTATCATCTTCCTATTCATCACTGATGGATCTCTCTTCAATGAGTTTTTTGAGTGTCGGTTTGATCCTCATATTGAAGTCATTAATGGTGGGTTTCTTCTTCTTGCATGTAGAAGCATTTTGTCCTAAGAACTTATAGAAATCACAACACTGTCTGGAGGTCTTGGTGTCTTGAATGAAGGAAGGTGATTCTTTATTAATGGCTACTCGCTTTTTAGAACAAGTAGTGATGGCCATAGTATTGATTAGAATTGCGTTACTGCTGCTAGCGGTTGCAGCTAGTTGTTGAGGTACATTCCATGGATGTTGTAAGGCAACAGGAGTATTCATGATCTCCTGTTTCATTTGTTGGGTGCTCATCTGTTCGGTAGGGTTATTGAACAGAATGCTGGGTTGGAGAGTAGGTCATGTTGGCTTGTTGGTACTCCATCTTTTTGCCCATTCTCCGATTTCTTGGATAGCTTCTTCACAGCTAAGAGCTTATAGAGGTCAATATGCTACTGTTTGTTGTACTGGTACTAGTTCCTTTTGAGGCTCATTTGCGGATATGAGATGTGCAATACGAGTCGTAAGGAATTCCTTCTCCTTCTTAAGAACTGAGGCTGTCAAGTTATAGTTCAAACTGCCATGTCCGTAGTGGTTGCAGATTGTACATGTTTCGATGGTGAACATGTGGTTGTTCATGGTGTGGGAGCTGCCATTAGCTGGACAGTAAAATTCACGGCAAAAGGACTAGTGCATCCTTTTGTGTTGTTGCCAATTGCTATGAGATAGGTCGATAGCAATTTTCTTCGCTTCTTCGGGAGCGAGGGTGTTTTGTGGAGCGTTTTCAAAAGATGGAGGCCTATATCTTAGTCCAGGAACTGTTAAAGGTTTGTTCTTGTTTATATTGGGTACACAATGATACCAACTGAAAACTTCTTCTGGTGTAGTGGATAAAGTCTCATCATCTGAGGACTCTTCTTGCTTCATCATGTCATATTCACTTTCTTCGTCTAGGATGCCCTCGAAGTATGGACAGAAGATATAGTGTCTAAGTTCTTTGGCTCTTCCATGACATTTATTGAAGTCGCAGTTGACATGTTTGAAATTGATAGCTTTGTAAGAAACCATATTGTTCTGAGTGGAGGTTTCTGGTAAATGAAAGGTTTTTAAAGTGTTGGTAGAGATGTTGCAATTATAGGTATAGTTAGGAGGATCGCAGCTATTGGAGATATAATCATCCTGGGCGGTGGGAGTGTCTAAGTATTTATGCTTTTTTGATAGAGTATCTGCTATCAAATTTTCCTTTCCTGCGGTGTGCTGGATATCTGTTTCAAATTCCATTAGGTAATCTTGCCATCACCTCAATTTCTAGCTTGCAGGTATTTGTGTATGAAAGGTTACTAATGGTTTGTGGTCAGTAAAGATAGTGAACTTATGACCTCTTAATTGTACTTCAAAAATTTCAATGAGTCAATAATCGGTAATAATTCCTTTTAAAAAGTAGGATAATTGAGTTGTGCTGGATTAAATTTTCTAGAGTAGAAGCATGATGGTCTGATGTGCGTCAACGGTCCTTGACCTATCCAAAATCCTAGTCCTACATTACTAGCATCACAGACTAAATATTTGGGTTCAGTAGATTCATTATTCCAGGGTTTTAAAATATATAGGGAATTCATGAGTTCCTTGAGTCTTTGAAATGCTGCATTATGAGTATCTGTCCATTCCCATTTCTTTGTCTCTCCTTGTGCTTCTGATAGAGTGCTTGCATACGATGCAAAGTCAGGAATAAATCTGCTGAGGTAATTAATGATTCCAAGGAATCCTCTAAGATCCTTTTTTCTTGTAGGAGTTGGAAATGTTAATATAGTAGTTCTCTTCTTTGGGTCTATATATAATCAATCTGATATCAAAATGTGTCCTAAAATTTCCAATCTTAGTGTAAAGAACTGGCATTTGCTTTCTTTGAGATAGAATTTCTCATTCTGCAGACATTGAAGTACTTTCTTCAATAATTCTACATGTTCTTCATACATTTTTGAGAATATAATAATATCATCAATATAGATGATTAAGTTTTTATAGACTATGTTTTAAAAAATTTCATGCATAATGCAAACCATGGTAGCAGGTGCATTACGATCCCTTTGTTGCATAACTCTGCTTCTAAAATATCACATATGACATAAAAAAGTAGAGTGTTGCTCACATTCTTTATTAATTCTAATATTAAAAAATCTATTGGCTAAGTCAAGCTTAGTCTGAATGGGATTCTCCACTACTAGTTCAATTGCTTTATTAATATCTAGCAATAGGGTGTAGTCCGGTTCGACGGCTAAATTATGGTCTCGACAATTATTGACATGTCTGGCTTCTTCCAGTTTATCTCGTTTAGGAATAGTAAATATGACTACAGCATTTGTGTAATTTTCTACTCTATATATGCGACCTGATACTTCTTCTTCAACTAATTTGTCATGGATTTGTTATCTAAATCAATGTCCTAAGGGTCACTATTTTGGTATCCAAGTAGCTCCTACTTTTAGTTTGATAGAGTGATCAATTTTTGTCAATGGCAGTATTTCCCATGGAATTGTCTTGGGAAATAATAAGGGAAACTCCATTACAAAGTTGAATTGTTTCTGTACTATAGAAACAGCTGTCATGAGTTCTCTTTCTAAATCAGTTTCTTCTACGTCACTAATATTTTCCCAATTATCTAGTTCACTATAATCTGCTACTGATTCATAGCTGACCTGTGTATATGCTGATCTTATACCATTTGCTATGGTTCTAGATCCCTTCTATACACTAAGCTGGAATTGTGGAATGTTTTCCGGTTGGATAGTAACTGGTTCCTGATGGGCAGGAATTATTGCTTGCACTTTGCTGAAAGCAGGTTCTCCCAGTATCATATCCCATCTAGTCAAATGAGCTATATAGAACGTTCGTTCTTCTACATAACCTATTCAATCTAGTTTGATAGTACAAGCTTTGTCTATCATTCCTTTTGATCTTTTAATTACAGTACTTAATGATTTCTTCTCGAGACTTCTAGTCAGTATTTTGTATAGGTATACAAATTGAGAATTAATTAAGTCTCCTCCCTTTGTTTAGAGATCAATTAAAGCTAGTGCTGAGTGTTCGTTAGCTTTAATGAATACCTTGCTAAAATCTGGTACCTGTTTTGATAAGGGTTGTTCCTTGATTTTATCCTTATTGTTTTTATACTTGGTGGCTATTGATGTAGCTAAATCTTGTGTGGCTGTATGTATGTATACTTTATTTTGTCATTTCCTACATTCCTTGTAGGAGTGTCCAGGGTTCCAATACTATAGACATTTCTTATCTCTAATTAATTGTATCTTCGTCTTCTGATCCAATTTTTTTGTAATGGTGTCCCAATCTGAGTTCTTCCATTTTTCTGTGTTGGGTTTGGTATTGGGATTGCTGCTAGGATTAAATCCTGTTTTTTGTCTTTGATTTTAGTCCCTGCATAGACCATGACTTCAATTTTCATTCCGAGGGTGTTGTCATCAGGATATATTTATTGTTGGTGGTGGAGCAATATCTTTCTGTGAAGCTTTATATGACTTCACTTGCTATACGAGCTGATCATATGACTATTCTTCTTTGATTAAAGGAATTAATATAGCTGACATATATGGCAGCAGGTGATTAAGAAACTTTCTTCTTTTTGCTTCTTGCGATATTGATTGTTTACTATCCTTGTCAAGCAATTTGATTTGCATTTTAGTAAGCTAGTTGGCGAACTGTTTAATTCTCATTTGACGTCTGTCCTTGTATGGTGTAGCTGTCTTTTATCATTTCCACAAAATGTCCTTACTAGTAGAGGGTATCAGAAAATCCTTTAGTGCTAGTATGAATCTAAAGAATGTCGCATTCTTTCCTTTTTCTCTTAGGAATTGATTATAAGTAGTGAGCGTGCTTCCTTTCATTTTAAATCCAACAATTTCCAAAGCTGAAGTGCCTTCTAAATCTATTCCTTTGATAACAAACCAACCTTGTATTCCTGTGGTTCAAGAGTCAAAATATTGTGAGTCTTGCCATTTTTTGTCTTCTCCTCTTATTTTTTCTGGTAGATCAATCTTTATTCCTTTTAAAGTATTCATTGCTTCATGGTTACCCGTTGTAACCATTCCTGTTATAGATTTCTATTACTGATGTTTAATCGATTTTCCTAATTTGGGTTTTCTTTTAAGAGTTTGACTTGTGACTGACGATGCCTTATTAGAGTCTGAGCTATCATCTCTACTATTATCGGGGTCTCATCCTCCTCCTTGCGTTTTTTGCTTCTGTTGGTCTAGTTCTGTATCAAGATTATCATTGTTTTCTAGTAATTCTATATCTTCTGGTGGTTAGTCTTTGTCGTCTGGTTCTTTGGCTGACCCAGTCCTCCTTTCTAGTGTTTCAGATGCTCGACCGTTGCCTTTCGATTGATCTTTTGGTATTCTCAGGGATGCTCCTGGAAGTTTTTTGCTAGAATTGAAAAAATCCTCCGCGGTATGTGCTGATTCTTGTAGATAAGTGCCGCTTATCATAAATGCCATTATTTCTTCTCAGTTATTTATTACCTAATTCGGTTTCCTTAAAAGTGGAACAACAGGTTTCTTTAATTCTTTACTTAAAAATGCGTTCATTTCTAAATTTTCTTCTTTGAATGAGTAAGGTGTTAGCCATAAATAGTATTTTACTATAGCTTCTATTAAGAGTCGAGTATCATCAGGATGATACTGTTAGGCATATCCTATTGAATGAGTATATTTCAAAATATCTTCAATTGTTGGAAGATGTCTGTCCCAAAATTCTTCTGGTGTGAGAGGCAATACTATACTAAAATATAGTTTGGTTCCTGCTCTACTTAGTTCTCCTAATTCTATATCCATGGGCAGATTTATTTCCCCTTCTGTGTTAGGAACTAGAAATCTGGTCTTTATAAGAGTTTCTTCTACTAATTTCTTAATATCTTTGGGTAACATAGTTAACTATCTCGACATCTTAGTCTTCTTACTAAGTTCAGATGCTATTATATCTGATTTCATTGCCTGTCCACAACCAAATATAGCTGGTTATGTGATATGATCATCTAGTTACTTTTCTTCTTTAGCACCTTACTGTGCTGATAGTGTGGTAGCTGATAATCCTTATGATCTCCGTTCGACTGACAGTTCTGTTGCCTCAGTGGCTCACACAGCTGGTAAGGCTGGATGTCAAAATCCTAATGTTTCTTATGGTCTTGATTTTTCTTCATCTACTGGTCTAGAATCTAGTTCTAGTTCTTCCAGCAAGAGTTTCACGTTTTCTGATTAGTGTATTGAGGTAGACATTAGGGGCACAGAGGTATTGGTAAAGATGTCTGGGCCTAAGGAAGGTTCTGATAGAGGTAATTCTTTTCTAGAGGAAATGGCTGTAGTAGAGGCAGTGAGATTTGAGCCTTGGGATTGTGACGCTTAGTTGTTTAGACAAATTATTCCTGGGACCTAGGGGGCTGGTTTTTCAATTGTGTACTAGATTTACAGGTACAGATATAATGGCAGTTACCCGGAGTGCAAGATGAGTTATCGATCTTATTGGGAAAAGTATTGTGAAAAAGGATGCGATTGTATAATGTGGGATACCACTGCCCATTAGAGCTCTGCTTAGCTTGCTTCTAAGTCTTTTGTTAATGTACTGCAGTTGAGAGTCTGATGTCTCGTTGTTGGATTTTTTTGTTGGCTAGCTAGTTGAATAACGATATCGATTTTATATGTGCAGTTGTGTGTCGAATTGTATACACTTGCGTTAGTTTGATAAAAGTATCCAAAGGTTGATCGAGCCTTGGATTTAAGAGTAAACACTAGGTAAGTAAGTTAAAAAAAATCTAATGAATAGTACTAGACAGTATTCATTCAGTACCATTTATATAATCTATATCCATAGGCACGGACGTTTGTGTATTTCGGTTCTGCTGAGGTAAGACCTCAGAAGCGTAGGGAGATTACTATGTGGGATGTTCCTAGAGGGAACAGTAATTAACTAGTGTAATCTATCTTATATAATTTGTATTATTTAAGCTATATGATCTTGATCTGATTGGAATATAACCTTGCTTGCTTTATGTGCTTGCTTGTTCTCTCTTTGTGGATTCCAGAGGGAATCCAGCAGTCTATTTATACTTCTCTGAAATCTAATGACTAAGGAAATAAATCCAATAAAGGGTAGTACACTAGAAGGTGGTGCACTGTACAAAAGGGGTCATGTGGCTATAGTAATGAGTCATATGCCTTAAAGAGAGGTCATGTGGCCATAGTAATGAGTCATACACCTGAAATAGAGGTCACGTGGCCATAATGAGGGTGTCTTTATTTAGCAAGTGCCATGGAACTTCCCATGGCAAATTCTGTATGCTATGGATGCTTATACAGCAATAGGAGGTAGTTGAAGGCTAGTCCTTTAACCGAGAGGCTTAGTTACATAATATAGTAATAATAGAGGAAATACAAAAGTATATAATCAATTATATAAGCAATGAAACAACGTTCTCAATTACAAATAGCCACCAAGTATAAAAACAACAAGGATAAAATCAAAGAACGACCTTTGTCAAGACAGGTACCAGATTTTAGCAAGGTATTTATTAAAGCTAACGAATACCCCATACTAGCTTTAATTGATCTCCAAACAAAGGGAGGAGACTTAATTAATTCTCAATTTATATACCTATCCAAAATACCGACTAGAAGTATCGAGAAGAAATCATTAAGTACTACAATTAAAGGATCAAAAGAAACGATAGAGAAAGCTTGTACTATCAAACTAGATTGGATAGGTTATATAGAAAAACAAATGTTCTATGTAGCTCATTTGACTAGATGGGACATAATATTGGGAGAACCCACTCTCAGTAAAGTGTGAGCAATAATTCCTGCCTATCAGGAACCAGTTACTATCCAATGGGAAAACATTCTATGATTCCAGCTTAGTGTATGGAAAGGATCTAGAATCATGGCAAATGTTATAAGATCAGTATATACACAAGTTAGCTGTAAATCAGTGGCAGATTATAGTGAACTAGATAATTGAGAAAATATTAGTGATGTAGAAGAAGCCGATCTAGAAAGAGAACTCATGATAGCTGTTTTTATGATACAGAAACAATTTAACCCTATAACGGAGTTCCTCTTATTATTTCCCAAGACAATTCTACTGGAATTACTGCTAATAAGAAAAATTAATCACTCTATCAAACCAAAAGCAAGAGCTACTTGGATACCAAAATGGCGACCCTCAGGACATCAATTTAGACAACAAATCCATGACAAATCAGTCAAAGAAGAAGCATCAGGTCGCATATATAGAGTAGAAAATGATACAAATAATATAGTCATGTTTACTATCCCTAAATGAGATAAACTGGAAGAAGCTAGACATGTTAATGATTGTCAAGACCATAATTTAGCTGTCGAACCAAACTACACCCCATTGCCAGATCTTAATGAAGCAATTGAACTAGTAGCGGAGAATCCTATTTGGACTAAGCTTGACTTAGCTGACGGATTTTTTAATATTAGAATTAATAAAGAATCTGAGTAACCCTCTACCTTTTTATATCACATGGGATATTTTAGAAGCAGAGTTATGCAATAAGGGGATTGTAATACACCTGCTACTATGGTTTGCGTTTTGTATAAAATTTTAAAAGACATGGTCTATATAAACTTAATTATCTATGTTGATGATATTATTATATTCTCAAAAATATATGAAGAACATATAGAATTATTGAAGAAAGTAGTTCAATGTCTACAGGATAAGAAATTCTATCTCAAAGAAAGCAAATGCTAGTTCTGTACTCTAAGATTGGAAATCTTAGAACATATTTTGACATCAGATGGATTATATGTAGACCCAAAGAAGAGGACTACTATATTAATATTTCCAACTTCTACAAGAAAAAAGGATCTTAGAGGATTCCTTAGAATCATAAAATTACCTCAGCAGATTTATTCCTGACTTGGTATCATATGCAAGCACTCTGTCAGAACTGCAAGAAGAGACAAAGAAATAGGAATGGACAGATACTCATAATGTAGCATTTGAAAGACTCAAGGAACTTATGAATTCCCTATATGTTTTAAAACCTTGGAATAATAAATCTACTGAACCCAAATATTTAGTCTGTAATGCTAGTAATGTAGGACTAGGATTTTGGATAGGTCAAGGACCGTTGACGCACATCAGACCATCATGCTTCTACTCTAGAAAATTTAATCCAGCACAACTCAATTATTCTACTTTTCAAAAGGAATTATTAGCGATTATTGACTCATTGAAATTTTTTGAAGTACAATTAAGAGGTCATAAGTTCACTATCCTTACCAACTACAAACCATTAGTAACCTTTCATACTCAAACACTTGTAAGCCAGAAATTGAGGTGATGGCAAGATTATTTAATGGAATTTGATACAGATATACAGCACACTACAGAAAAGGAAAATTTGATAGCAGATGCTCTATTAAGAAAGCATAAATACTTATACACTCCCACTACCAAGGACAATTATATTTCCAATAGCATTGATCCTCCTAACTATACCTATAACCATAACATCTCAACAAATGCTTTAAGAACTTTCCACTTACCAGAAACCTCTACTCAAAACAATATGGTTTCTCGCGGAGCTATCAATTTCAAGCATATCGACTACGACTTCAACAAATGTCATTGTGATGGGGAATAAGGAAGAGTAGGGAAAAAGTTTGATTTTTTGAGTTACTTTTAGTTTTTTTTATTATTTTATTTTTATTATTTACTTTATAGGTTTTCGTTTGTCAAGTGATTTAGTTAGTTAAATGAATGGCATTGTTTTTAGTGATTTGCTTGTTTACGCTGACACCTGAACAGACTTGTTCGAGTGTCAAATTAAAGAGGCTGATATGCTGGAAAAGCAAGAGAATTGACAGTCGAACAGAGTTGTTCGGGTGTCAAATAAGCAAGAGATTTGATAGTCGAATAGAGTTGTTCGCGTGTCAAATAAGGTGAAGATTTGACAGTTGAACAGAGTTGTTCGGGTGTCAAATAAGGTGAAGATTCGACAGTCAAACAGAGTTGTTCGGGTGTGGAATAAGGGAAAGGTGAAGAAATGACAGTCGAACAAGTTTGTTTAGGTGTCAAGAGAGATGGGTGTCAGTATGATAGATAGTTCGAGGCAAAATTATGCAAAAGTTAGTCTTATTGGTTGATAATGATATTATTGTGATGGAAAACAGAAGAATACGGTCGTTATGGTATTTTTATGGAAGAACTGGAGGGAGGCGAGACAAGTAGCAACTTTGTGATGTACAATTCTACTTTTATGATCTCTCTATCTTTTCTTCTTTTCTAAGTTAGCAATACTATTGAAACTCTCACCCGATCATTCAGTGCATATTCTTCCATTAGGAATGAAGTGCCTTCATATTGGTCCCTTCGACCGGAGAGTTTATCACTAAATTGTTATCACCAAAAGGAAGAAAAAAACAAGACGGGAAGTCCCAAAAAATGAAGCAGAAATGTATAAGGTCATAGGAATGGTTAGCGGGAAGCTAATCAAAATGTCGTGAGAGAAATGGGTGTGGATGATGATAGTATGGATGCTAATGGAAATGTACAAAGACTTGAAGAGGATCTGGAACTTGGAAAAGGGAAAAAATAAAGAAGGAAGAATGAAGAACAGAAAAAAGGATCAAAGCGATCCTAGAAGACGACAGAAAGAAGCAAATTTTCAGAATTGAATGACATAGTATCTAAGCTTAAGAAGCAAATAAGAAATAGAAGGAGAGCAAAACGACTGACAAGGAGAATTCCCATACAAGTATACAGTTCTCAATCCATAACCTATTCTTGCTGCGAAAAGCTAGAAAAGGTTTTGACCAAAATTGACTCATTCCTAGACAAAATGTCTCCTAAAGAAGAGGGAACCTATCATCAAAAGCCTGGAGAAAGCTCAAAAGCGGCAGGGAAGCGAAAGGCAAGAGAAGGGAGAAATAGTCCTGTGGTACCTCGTGAAGTTCAAATTGCAACCTTGGGCCCAGTGGCTTTTTATCCGTTACCTAGGCAACAGGGAGCACCTTTTTTCGACGGAACAGATGTCTCTGATTTCCTTGCCAAATGGGATAATCTAACAGTTGAGTCGACAGAGTAGCAGAAGATAAAGAGAATTGTCCAATACTGTGAGAAATCAATTGGAAAATATCTCAAGACAATTAGGTCGTATAAGGAGAACAATTGGGATGAATTCAAGAAGCAACTGTTGAAGGATTTCAGGGCTAGTGACTCAGAGTTGAAAAGGATCACGGTAAAGAACTTGCGAAGGATAGTATCGGAAATGAGAAAGAAGGAAAATTCAAGTCCTGGTGACTACCGTTCATTCATCATCGAATATAGCGAACGATCAGAAATGTTATTGGAGAAAAAAAGGTTGGATGAGTGGACTAGGATTACATTATTCTTGCGAGCCTTCAAAATTCATGTAGGAGATAAGATTTGCAAGAAGTGTGAGATCGATCTAGAGAATCCTGACACACTCATAGATAAATGGGAGGACGTCAAGCAGACCGCGTTGGAATGGTCAGAAGATGAAGGGTCGCAGATGACAAGGTTCTTTAGGAAAGAAGAAGATGAGACAGAATATGAAGAAATAGTACCTCAAGTCAAGATACTTAAGAATGAAAGTAAGCACAAGGAGACGAAGAAGGAAACCTCAAAGAAGCAAGAAAAGGCAGACCCTATAGATGAGATCGTCAACCAACTGAGAGATTTAAAGCTTCAGCACTTAGAAGCTTAGCGAAGTGCTAAAGAGGGAGTAATCAAGCGAGATCTTGAGTTAGTAGAGCTCAAGAAGATAGCCACAATGACTCCTAAGTTGCAATAACTGCAACAACTGTACAATCCCAATCAGTAAGGACGAAGAGATTATCAATCCAATACAGGGAATCAAGGTGGGGGACAAAGGTTTCGAGAATGTTTTTGGGATGGTAGAATGCATAGGAGAGATAAATGTAAGGACTTCCAGAAGGCGATCGAAAGAGGAGACGTACATTTTCGTGGAGCCTCTCTATTCTTAGGACAAGAAGGAACAGAAGAGACAATTAGAGTGCCTTATCCAATAGTAGCTGAGAACGGACAAGTAACTGAATGGCAGAAGGAATGGGTTCCAGAAAGTGTTACAGACTAAGGAATCAAAAATCGATTCGATTAAGTCTATTTCTAGCGCAATAATACTACAAGAATAAAGGGCTAGTGTGAAGACTGTGACCCATAAAGGAGAAGGATATGAATGTGGGAAGATGAATGGGCAGCCAATAATCTATAAGCTAGTTCAAACACAAGGTAAATCTAGGAATATGAAGGAAGGAATTATTCCTAGAGAATCTCGAGAAGGAATGAAATTCTGGCCACCCAGTAATCCAAAGCCACCATCAAATCAAAGGAAGCTGCAAGAAGAACAGAAGGTGCAGGAGCCTACGATGGAAAATGAGATAATGAAGTATATAGAGGAATTGAAGGAGCTTGAACCTAAGAAAAAAAGGATAAAAGAGAAGCCGGAAGAAAAGAAGATTGAAGAAATAGAAGAAGTTAAGAATGTCCCTATTTGGATATAGATGAGGGAAAACTTAGACCTCGATAAAATTGCTCATAAGTTTATGAGTAGTGGAGGACTCAATCCGGAAGAGATCCTAGCAACAGCGGGGCCAGAGTTAGTACAGCGGTATATAGGAATTAGAAGAGTTTCGCGAATTATGGAAATGTAGGGTCGCGTAGAGAAAAAGATAGATACAGTAATATCACGGGTGTATAGGAATAAATCAGATAGAGAGCTTTACGTAGTAGCATGCCCGGTATGCGTTGCGGCTCTAAATGATAATGCAGAAGATATGTTGGAAATGCTAATTGATGGAGGATCTGAGTTGAACTTAGTGAGGGAGGATATTATCAAGGAATACAACATACCAATTGACGTTAAAGTGAACTGGTCTGTAGGGGGGGCTACGGAACATAGTACGTGGGTGGTGGGAGTCTGCCACAAAGTTACAATTACGATAGGAGGAGTGGTAACCAGCGGTCGTTTCTTCGTAATAGCGAACCTAACCTGTGAAATCATACTTGGCAGACCTTAGGTAAGGTTTGTCAAAATGAAGGAAGATAATCGTGATGATGGAAATTGCTATATTACGGTTGAGGGCATCAATGGAAACGAGGTTATGTTCTGTACGGTACCAGTTAATCATGGGAGGAATAGAGAGGAGGTAAGGTTTATGACTCTGGAGGGAAACGAAGAAAGTCAATGAGTAACTCAGGAATCATTGACCTTATAATAAGGCCAGGAGAAGAGGAGAAGAAGATGAAATCTGTTCTTGGCGTTTCGGAAGATATTGTTAGGAATGTTGTACATGATTTTGATTACAATACCTCAGGTGTTAAGGAGAAGTTCGTTTTGAGTCGGAAAGCAGTACATAAAAGTTATTGGAAAGGATCAGTCCCTGGCGTTATGGGCCAAATGGTCGAAGAAAAAGTAAGAAGGATATCACGGATTCAGACGTTATACAAGAAGAAAGCTGATAAGATAAGACCCATGAATAAGTCTCATGAGAATGGAGCAAAACCTGCCAGAAATAAGAATTGGTGAAACAAACATATCGAATGGGAACAATCACTGTTTGAGAGTTGTGCCAAATCTGGTGAAGCTATTGAATCAATCATTAATTTATCCCTCTACGAAAAGGGATGGATTATACCCAAATTCTCAAAGATTTCGAAAGGTTCGAGATTGACTTCAGAATGTATCAAGGATCTGAAAATCGGAGAAGGCATCACCGTACAGGAAAAGGAAATTTTGTTAGAGGTTTTGTTCAATCGAGAAGCAGCAATAGCGTTTGATTTCACATAGAAAGGAGTCTTCAGAGAGGAAGTCGAGCCTCTGCACCGAATTCCCACCATTCCACATGAACTATAGCAAGTACCAAGTTTTCGTATACCTAAAGCATTGATTCCGGAGGTTACGAAAATTTGCGAGGATAGAATTCAATGTGAAGCACTAGAACACAGTTTTGGGCCTTACAGGAATCCATTGTTTCTCATTAAGAAGAAAAATGGAAAATACTGGCTAATTAATGCAGCAACATACTTAAATGCGGTAACGCTCAAAGATGCATCTCTTCTACCAGCAGTTGATGAGTTTAGCAAAGAATTTTCTAGATATCCTCTAGTTTTCTTAATGGATTTGTTTTCTGGATATGATCAATGTGCTTTAGCACCAGAGTCTAGGGATTTAACTGCCTTTGTCACTCCTTTTGGGTTATTGCGCATGACGACCTTACTGCAAGGATATATGAATGGAGTCCAAGTTTTTAATCGAGTTATTAGGAAGGCCATTAGGGTACAAATTGGGAAGAGACTACCCTTGCAAGCCTACTAGTGAGCAGCCACCATCTAGTGCACATCCCTGCAAACCCCCTTGCAACAGCGTTTCCAGCCACACTCGTGATATATCATGAGCATAGTGATTCCGGCTAAATGCATAGCCATGGAAAAGAGTACGCTCTACAACATGGTTATGCTCATATCCCACCAAGGTCAACCGAAGACTCAATATTCCCCTTTCCAATATGACCTCCCCGAAGAGCCACCCCCACCCCCTCAACGCCTGTTATAGGCCGGGTATCTAGCAGGAGAGCCTATGATGACTAGAAGGCCATTTCCTGGTACCTATATTCATGTCAAAACAGCCTCTAGGGCAGCAGCCCCTAATATGACTAAACGGTATACAGGCAACAACAATGCTCCAAAATGAACATTTTTAGAATTAACTAATTTACTTTATTTATGGTAGTCTGAACTCTCAACCCCCCCTCTCTTTACAAATTCCCCTCTACAGCATTCTCAAGCACTACGGGGAGGTCGCAATAGCTTTAGAAGCTCCAATATTTATATATTCGGACTACCAATACCTGCCTTTGGCCTTCATGAATCGCTTCGATCTAGAGGGTTTGCCAGCCTCCTCCAGGGTTATTTTAACCTGCTCACAGCAACTATATGCTCACGATCGACCTAGATTCCAACCTTTCTAACCTAGCTGCCCTAGATTTCCAATATCTACTCCAGTGTCAGTCTAGTGTCAGTCTAAAGATCTAGCCTAGCATCCCATTTAATGTCCAACCTAGTATCCAACCTAGTATGCAGTCCAACCTTATACTCAACCTAGCATCCAATCTAGCACTTAACTCGTGAAAAAGCCTCTAATTGCACTATAATTTCTACCTCCACATTATTAGTCTCGATCGAGAAATTATATTATGGTCGCTTTGATACTGGCCTTTCTTGAGGCATTTTAAATCCTTATAGTAACCGTGCACTTAGCGTAGGGTACTAGCAGAGCAGTGGTACTGAGGATGCTCTGGAGGAGAGCTTCAAGTTAGATCGAGGTGGATAGAGGAGAGGCATAATAGAGCTCTCAGAAGTAATTATTTGGGGAAATTTGTACCGTAAATTGGGACCTCTAGTTTTGCCATTTTGCACATTCCACCTTCAGCACTAGCAGCAACAGATGCTAGGTAGAGGTCTCCTAGTAGTTATGGGCCTATTCGTGCAATATTCGGCCTATAGAGGGAGTAGAGAGAGAGCGTAGATATTGGGGGGGGGTCCTTGAAGGGGGGTATTGGAGGTCCCAAAACTATTGAAAACCTATCCGTAGTGATTGAGAATGCTATAGAGGGAAAGGTTGCAGAGGGGAGGGGGTCGAGAGTTCAGACTACCATAAATAAAGTAAATTAGTTAATTCTGAAAATGTTCACTTTGGAGCATTGTTGTTGCCTGTATACCGTTTAGTCATATTAGGGGCTGCTGCCCTAGAGGCTGTTTTGACATGAATATAGGTACCAGGAAATGGCCTTCTAGTCGTCATAGGCTCTCCTGCTGGATACCCGGCCTATAACAGGTATTGAGGGGGTGGGGGTGGCTCTTCGGGGAGGTCATATTGGAAAGGGGAATATTGAGTCTTCGGTTGACCTTGATGGGATATGAGCATAACCATGTTGTAGAGCGTACTCTTTTCCATGGCTATGCATTTAGCCGGAATCACTATGCTCATGATATATCACGAGTGTGGCTGGAAACGCTGTTGCAAGGGGGTTTGTAGGGATGTGCACTAGATGGTGGCTGCTCACTAGTAGGCTTGCAAGGGTAGCTGCTCCGTTTATAGACGATGTTGCATCTAAAGCTAGTTCAAGAAGTTAGTATAAGTTGGAGGATGGGACTTTCGCGGAGTTTTTCCCTAGCATTAGGTGATTTGTTTTAGAGGCTATTTATTCTATTGACCAGACTTTAGCGGATCTTAAAAGAGCAGGGGCAACCATCGCTGGAGAGAAGAGTGAATTTTTGAAGGACAGACTAAAGATTATCTCCTTCATGTGTGGATCAGAAGGAAGGACTCCAGTAGAAGAGAAGATTAGAAAGATAGTGGATTGGCCCCCATGTCGGAATGTAATGGAGATCAAGGCTTTTCTGGGAACTTGCGTTTATTACCAGATTTGGATAGAAAAATTCACATGGATAGCAGAACCTTTGTATAAGCTCACAAGAAGCAAGGAAGTATTCAGCTGGGGGGAAGAGCAAGAAGAAGCAATGGCAGAGCTCAAATTAAAATTTACTAGTCCACCCGCATTACAACCAATAGATTACGAGCCTAATCGGGGCAGAATTATCCTATCGGTTGATTCATCATTACTAGGATGGGGAGCGATACTATAACAGGCCGAGCCAGACAATGAAAAAAAAAGACATCTGGCCAGATATGAGAACGGAGTCTGGAAAGGCGCAGAAAAAGGCTATGATTCAGAGAAACTGGAGTGCCGAGGCCTGCTAAAGGCACTGAAAAAGACACGAAATTACCTATATAGAGTACGATTTCTAGTTGAAATTGATGCAAATATGCTAGTACATCAATTAAATCAACTGGCATCAGACTTACCTGAATCAGTAGTCAATAGATAGCTTGCGTAGATATGATTATTTGATTTTGAAGTAAAGCATGTGTCTGGAAAGAAGCATGGAGGACCAGATGGATTGTCAAGGAGGGAAAGAGGAAAGGATTCGCCTGAGGAAATAGCTCCTGACGAATTCGACTGTACTCTTGATGCCGACTTGGATACTATTAATGGAACACCTCTAAGATGTGGGATACCGGCACAAGCAATAGTTGCAGATGCGGAGTGGTATGAAGAGATTGTAGGATTCCTTACCACTATGTGAAGACCATAAGGAATATCGAATAAGGAGTATCGGAAATTAAGACACAGAGCGATGAAGTTCCTAATAAGGGATAACCATCTTTATCGTTGCATGAAGCGGAATCTTTCACCAGCAAAAGTCATCTAGGAAGTAGAGGAATGACAGCACATCCTACGAGAATTGTATGACGAAAGCGGACATAGAGGACAGAATGGAACATACCAGAAAGTGAAGCTTAGATATTGGTGGAAAAGTCTCTACACTAACGTAAAAGACTATGTTCAGACATGTGATCAGTGTCAACGAAGGAAACCTAACCAATATGACGAAGAACTTCACCTGACAATATACAGTGCAATGTGGAGAAAAGTTGGACTCGACATAATCCACATGCCAAGAGATGCAGGGTGCAGGTATATTGTTGCGATGAGGGATGACCTTACCAGATGGATCGAAGCGAAAGGAATCAGAAAGGCAAACGCAAAGACAGTAGCAGCCTTCATTTTGGAGTGGATAGCTAGGTTCGGAGTACCAGTACAGATAGTATGTGATAACGGCTCGGAAAATAAAGGAGAAGTGCAGTAGCTTTTGCAATAGTACAATATCGTGAATTTAGCAATTGCTGTATACTATTCTCAGTCTAATGCGTTGGTGGAAAGGGGACATCAACAGATTATTGATGCGCTAGCTAAATTGGGCAAAAATTGGACAAAGAACCTACCGTTTGTTCTTTGGGCCGATCGTATTACTATTCGAGCATCAACCGGGTTCCTACCATTTACGCTAGTATTCGGACAAGACTGTGTTTTACCCATTGAGCTAACTGCAATTTCATAGGCAATGGTGGACTGGAATCGGGTACATACAAGAGAACAATTATTAGCAACTAGAATGAAGCAATTGAAAAGAAAAGAAGAAAACTTAAAAGCTGCTGCTGAGAGATTGGCCGAAAATCGTTTGCTGAATAAACAATTCTTTGACTAAAGAAGATGACAAAGAGTTGAAGATTTGGATATCAGTGATCTGGTCCTTCTCTATAATTCTGTATTAATAAAGCAATGGTCTAGGAAGTTAGAGAACCATTGGCTTGGCCCTTACAGAATTAAAGATTTGTACAGGGATAGGGGTACCTACCTTCTGGAAGAGTTAGACGGTACCCAAATGAAGCTACTATACCTGGGGGAAAGGCTGAAACACTTCTACCCGTGAACAGAGGTCGACTACGAAGAATACGGACTACCATAAGAGGAAGTAGAGGAAATGGAACTGGATAAATAGGTGTAGTTTAATATAGCGTGTTACAAAGTTGCATATAGTGTTATAGGGCAAGTCTAAGCATTACAGTGTTTTTAATGCGTTTTATCTTATTTAGTGTACCTTAATACATGGTTGAAGGATATACAAGTATATAAAAGGTAGAAAGCAAGAGCTAAGTCTTCCTTTTCTTTCCTCCTCAAGATAACTACCAAGATTACGTCTAGAACCAGCGAACAACAGCCTTCTTCAGTTTTCAGGAAAAACTGCAAAAACTTTACCCATATTCACCTATATATCTCTAGTCTTCTTATTACTACTTCTACTATTCCTTACCTATACCTCCACAATGTCTTCTTCTGGACTAGAACTCGCTCGACCATTCACTATCCGAGAAGGAGAATTATAGACGAGATTCAAGGAAATAATGATCAGCGAGAGTATTATCAACACCCAGTTTGAAGGAGTGGTCAAATCCATCGTCGGCGGACCAAATGAATGGAGATTTCTAAAAGGAATACCACGATTAACAAGAGAAATAGGACAAAGAGTTGGAGCACTTGCAGCAGCTCAGATGACGTTGATCACACAAGCTACAGATGCCGAACTAGTAGCATGGGGAGTTTCTCATGAACGAGCTAAACAAGAGCTACAAATGGAGGAGTTAAATAGATTGGGCTCAGTGTTTACTATTGCTCTTCGAAGATACCATGATTATAATCTCCTGATGGAAAAATATTGGAGCCCAGAATGGACAATACTTATGGGTAAGCTCTATCCTCCTTAGCCATCTATCGAATTCACACGACTATGTTCCCTTGCAGCACAACTATTATCGTTTGATCATGGAATGGATTTAGTCAATGATATTATGCCATTAATCAGGACCGAAATCACTGCTCAAAAAGAAATGCCAAGAACCAAGAAGGATGACTGGGCAACAGCAGAAGACATTCGGTGGTGGTTCAGAATGCTAACCTACTATTATTGCTCGAACCACATCAAAAGAAATACCATCTAGGCTATACTGCGATGTTGAGATCATTGGCAGATCGAATGGGTCAGGACAACCTCTTGAATTCTTTGGAAAATGCGGAAGCCAGAGAAAGAGAAAACCAAAGTCAAGAGGCAGCAGAAGCGGCATTGACTTCCGTACCACGAATCCCTGCCACATCTACATCGGTAGTAATACCACCCAATCCTGTAACTTCGACAAGGCAAAGCACACGGATAAGAGGACAGCAAACAACTCGTGGGCATGACTAAACTCGTAAGCGCCAAAGAGTACCCCTACAAGAGCGACTCCCCGCCTTTAAGCGAATGCAGATAGAGGAAGCAAATGAAGAGGACTGCGATTCCGAAGTGCTGAGGTTATTGGACCATTCAACACAAGAGGACGTTGATGCCATGAACTCAGAAACTCTCAATGATCTACTCGTGGTAGGTAAGGTTCGAGATATGCTAACAGCACCAAACACTTACGATGAGAATGAAGAGGAAGATGAGACATAGGTTCTGCCTGCTCGTATAATATGTAGGCTACGAATGCTCATGAGCAGAATGAAGATGAAGGTAGTGCCAGTAATAAGAGAAATGTCCTCGGTAATGAAAAAGGCACCCGAAATCCTTCTTGATAGTGATAATGATGATGAGGAGGAAGAAGACGACAATGAGTAGGGTATTTTTTTTGTTGTTGTTTAATGTTTTTGGTTTTTTCTTTTTTTGGAGTAAATTATCTTTTTCTTTAGTTAGGAATATAGGGATTTTTTTTGAGGATATTAATAGTGTTTTTTTTATTTCATTTGGATGCATTTTTTTAGGGATTGTATGAGTTTTTTTTATAAGTCATGGTATATTCGGTTAAGTTGTTTTTCTTTAGTGTTTATTTATTTTTTGGATTGGATTTTGTTAGGTTGACGAGGATGTCAACTCTTGTTAGGGGGGTTGGATATGATGGGGAATAAGGAAGAGTAGGGAAAAAGTTTGATTTTTTGAGTTTTTTTTAGTTTTTTTTATTATTTTATTTTTATTATTTACTTTATGGGTTTTCATTTGTCAAGTGATTTAGTTAGTTAAATGAATGGCATTGTTTTTGGTGATTTGCTTGTTTACGCTGACACCCAAACAGACTTGTTCGAATGTTAAATTAAAGAGGCTGATATGCTAGAAAAGCAAGAGAATTGACAGTCGAACAGAGTTGTTCAGATGTCGAATAAACAAGAGATTTGACAGTTGAACAGAGTTGTTCGCGTGTCAAATAAGGTGAAGATTTGACAGTCGAACAGAGTTGTTCGGGGGTCGAATAAGCAAGAGATTTGACAGTCGACCAAAGTTGTTCAGGTATCGAATAAGCAAGAGATTTGACAGTTGAACAGAGTTGTTCAGGTGTCAAATAAGGTGAAGATTTGACAGTCGAACAGAGTTGTTCGGGTGTCAAATAAGGTGAAGATTTGACAGTCGAATGGAGTTGTTCAGGTGTCAAAAAGGTGAAGATTTGACAGTCGAATAGAGTTGTTCGGGTGTCAAATAAGGTGAAGATTTGACAGTCAAACAGAGTTGTTCGGGTGTCTAATAAGGGAAAGGTGAAGAAATGACAGTTGAACAAGCTTGTTCAGGTGTCAAGAGAGATGGGTGTCAGTATAATGGATAGTTCGAGGCAGAATTACGCAAAAGTTAGTCTTGTTGGTTGATAATGATGTTATTGTGATGGAAAGCAGAAGGATACGGTCGTTATGGTATTTATATGGAAGAACTCGCAGGAGGCAAGACGAGCAGCGATTTTGTGATGTACAATTCTACTTTTGTGATCTCTCTATCTTTTCTTCTTTTCTAAGTTAGCAATACTATTGAAACTCTCACCTGGTCCTTCAGTGCATATTCTTCCATTAGGAACGAAGTGCCTTTATATCGTAGAAGAGCCGAAGAACTTGGACACCATATCTTCTGTCCATACTTCAAAGGCATCCCAAATGAAGAAAGCGAATATGACATGATGAAGGAAGAAGAGTTCTCAAACAACAAGACTCTATTCACCATACCAGAAGAAGTTTTTAATGGGTATGATCATGTACCTAATATTATTAAGAACAAACCTTTAACAGTTCTTGGACTAAGATATAGGCCTCCATCTTCTGAAAATGTTCAACAAAAATCTCTCACTCCCGAAGAAGCGTAGGAAATTGTTATCAACCTAGCTCATAGCAATTGGCAACAATACAAAAGGATGCACTAGTCTTTTTGCCGAGATTTTTACTGTCTAGCTCATGGCAGCTCCCATGCCATGAACAACCATATGTTTACCATCGAAACATGGGCAATTTGCAATTACCATGGACATGGCAGTTTGAACTATGACTTGTCAGCCTCAGTTTTTAAAAAAGAGAAGGAATTCCTTACGACTTGTATTGCACATCTAATATCTGCAAATAAGCCTCAAAAGGAACTAGTACTAGTATAACAAATGCCAGCTTATCCACCTCCACAAGCTCTTAGCTGTAAAGAAGCTATCCAAAAAATCGGAGAATAGGCAAAAAGATAGATTACAAACAAGCCAACATAACCTACTCTCCAACCTAGTATTCAGTTCAGTAACTCTACCGAACAGATGACTAACCGACAAATGGAACAGGAGATCATGGATACTCCTGTTGCCCTATAACAACCATAGAATGCACCTCAACAACCAGCTGCAACCACTAGCAGCAGCAACGCAATTCCAATCAATACCACTGCCATTACCACTCATTCTAAAAAGCAAGTAGCCATTAATGAAGAATCACCTTCCTTTATTCAAGACACCAAGACCTCCAGACAGCATTGTGATTTCTGTAAGTTCTCAGGTCATAATGCTTCTACATACAAGGAGAAGAAACACACCATCAATGACTTCAACATGGGGATCGAACTGACACTCAACAAGCTCATTGAAGAAAGACACATTAGTGACGGATGAAAGGATGAGAAGGACTACTTCATCACACACTGGCTTGACCAAGGCACAGGTATGAAAGGTGTATGTCAATCATGCATGAAAGTATATCCTATCTAGAAGAACTACTATAATACCTTCATGAACCGTGAGGATCATAGAAGAAGAGATGGATTTTTGTATATCAAGAACCAACAAGGACAATGGAGATTAGTCTAGCCCTCTACCTTTAATATCGAAGGTAAGAACTATCTCAAATTGGTTATTAAAGATGCACATGAAGCAAGTGCTCATGGTAGCATTGAAAAAACAATGAAATATCTTACTGACCAATATGATTACCAATCCTTTGTAGAACCAACTAAGGACTATATTAGAAGTTGTGATACTTGTCAACAGACAAAATATTCCAATAAAGTGCCACTTGGACTCGTAACCCCATTACATGTACCAAGCAGGCTATGGACTGACATATCGATGGATTTTCTTAAGTTAGCACCTGTATTTACTAAGTATTCAATTTTGTACCCGAATATTCCTGTTGAAGAAGATCATGTAGTTTGTATTTCATGACTTTGGACGATTGTTGACAGACAATCAGGATTCAAGTTTCTTATTCCTGTTTCAGATAATTTCACAGCAGAATAATGTACTGCTACCTTTGATACTCATGTAGTCCCGACTATGGGATACCCTTTTTGTATTGTTTTTGACTGTTATACTCTTTTCATGTCAATGTACTTTCAAGATTGGGCTAGGAATAAAGGAATCAAGTTGGAACCGTCTACCGCATATCATCCATGTGCAGATGGACAATCGGAAATTGTGAACAAAGAAATTCTACAAGTAGTAAGAGCCTATAAATCGAAGGATTTGATTGGCTACAGAAACTACTAGAGATACAGTTGAAACTTAACTCTAGGTATAACGCTGCTAGACAGAATAGTCCCTTTTCCACACTATTTGGATTTAATGCATATCTTGGCCTATTGATACTTCCATACCCCATTAATACATATGTACCAGCAAATGAATGTCATGAGGTAACGTCTAAAAACCTATATGATGCCAAGAAGATTCAAGCATCTTAAGCAAACAAATGACTACCCAATACAGCCAAATTTTCAGTTAGACAACAAGTTATGCTTTCCTCAGAAAATATTAATCTATCAAATATCTCACTCAAACTCAAACCAAAATAGCTAGGCCCATTTCCCATTAATTCTAGTAATCAGAAACGTAATAACTATAGCCTAAACCTATCCGGTCAACCTGACCTCCACCTCATATATAATACTTTTCATATTAGCAAACTCAAACCTTACTATGAAAATAATTCTACTCAGTTCCCTTATAGACAATCTTAGGAACCAGGACCAATTCAAGATAATCATTATGAAATTAAGAAATTATTAGAATTTAGAACAGCTCCTCAAACTGGAGAAAGACAATATAAAGTCAGATGGCTAGGATACTCTCCTAAACATGATTCCTATGTAAACTCTGAGGATATCACTGCTAAAATTCTTTAAGACTTCTGGATGACCGGAAGTATGGAAGATATATACAAGAGACGTCGAAGAACTAAAGGAAAACAAGGACTACGAACTAGAGATGAGACTCGAGCTCTCATCCAATAAGAATGAGATAGAATCATGAGTCAAGGAAACACTAAGGATATTCATGTTAATGCAAATTTATTAATAATGCATCAAATCTTAAGACATATGGAAACCAGTATGGTAGAGTGAGAGAAGTAAAGATAGGAAATCCTTCTATATAGGGAACTGTAATGGAAAACGTTGTTTTATTGCTTATATAATTGATTATATACTTTTGTATTTCCTATATTATTACTATGTTATATAACTAAGCCTTTCGGTTGAAGGACTAGCCTTCAACCACCTCTTATTACTTTATAAGCATCTATAGCACATGGAATTTACCATGGGAAGTTCCATAGCACTTGTCATATGAAGACACCCTTATTATGGCTGCGTGACCTCTGTTTAAGGTGTGTGACTTATTACTATGGCCACATGACCTCTGTTTAAGGTGTGTGACTCATTACTATGGCCACATGACCCCTTTTGTACAGTGCACTACCTTCTGGTGTGCTACCCTTTATTGTATTTATTTCCTTAGTCATCAGATCTCAGAGGAGTATAAATAGGCTACTGGATTTCCTCTAGAATCCACAGAAAGAGAACAAGCAAGCACACAAAGCAAGCAAGCCTATATTCCAATCAGATCAAGATCATATAGCTTAAATAGCACAAATCATATAAGATAGATTATACCAGTTAATTACTGTTCCCTCCAGGAATGTCCCACATAGTAATCTCCCTACCTTTCTGAGGTCTTACCTCAGCAGAACTGAAATACACAAACGTCTGTGCCTACAGATATAGATTGTATAAACAGTACCAAATGAATACTACATCAGCAAGAAATCGTGTTTGCGTCCTGTGCGTCCGGACGCACAGGACGCACAGGACGCACAGGACGAAAACTCAAGATCAGGACGCCAGTGCTTGTTGCTCTTGCGTCGGGACGCACTAGCAGCTGGCGCCCGCTTGGGACGCAACACTCGACCGTGGCAGGTGTTCCCACGCCCAGGACGCAACACAAGCGTGCTTCTGCTCCTAGAACGCAACACAAGTGTGCTCCCACGCCTGGGACGCAACACACGCACTTTGTAGATGCTCCCGCCTCTTGGACGCAACATGGAACGGGCTGCTCGTCCCTAACGCTATAGGTTCTACCGCTGGCGTTGTTAACGGATAGCCCACAATCGCTCTCTTCTACAATGCACCAGCTTGTATGTACGACGCTCTAACACCAGCCAGGTGCGTAGCCGCTATTGCAGCCATTGAATATGCACGCAGCGGAAATATCCATTGTATTCGCTAATAATTATATACACAGAAGTATTGAGTAATAGATATATATATAGAACATGCACTTGCTGCTTCAATCGCCCTAACACTCGCTCTAATACTCGCTCTAATAGTCGCTCTAATACTCGGTCCAATACTCACTCTAATACTTGCCCTAATACTCGCTCCAATACTCGCTCTCATACACGCTCTATTACTCGCTCTAATACTCGCCATAATGTGCTGGGATATAGAGCGAAGGGAAAATACGCGGGGAAGGGAGGTATATATACAGGAAAACCATAGTTGCCAAGGCCGACTGCTAAGGCCGACAATTTAGACTTTCCGAAGACAATGAGATAAGGGATAACAAGAGAAGTGGCATGACAGTGACCAATGGCGCTCAGCCCCCTTTCGCTCGCGGGTGCCGTACTATTCAATGCCTGGCCTGGTAATAGTCATATTGGGAAATCATAGTCGTGGTATTGAGATATGTGCGGAGTTCACGCTTTGTGATATGTTTCGTAGGAATTCATGCATTCGCGGGCATATATATATATGTATATATATGCGAGAAACTCTTGCTTTTGGAGACTTATATATATATGTGCGAGAAACTCGTGCTTTTGGAGACTAATATATATATGTGCGAGAAACTCGTGCTTTTGGAGACATATATATATAAGGCCGCGAGTGCATGGATTTCTCGCATATATATATATAAGTCTCCAAAAGCACGAGTTTCTCGCACATATATATATATCTCCACAAGCACGAGTTTCTCGCACATATATATATATATGCCTGCGAATGCATGGATTTCTCGGATATATATATATATCTCCACAAGCACGAGTTTCTCGTACATATATATATATGAGCCCGCGAATGCATGGATTTCTCGTATATATATATATAAGTCTCCAAAGGCACGAGTTTCTCGCACATATATATATAAGTCTCCAAAAGCACGAGTTTCTCGCACATATATATATGTATGCCTGCGAATGCATGGATTTCTCGCATATATATATATATATCTCCACAAGCACGAGTTTCTCGTACATATATATATATAAGCCCGCGAATGCATGGATTTCTCGTATATATATATATAAGTCTCCAAAAGCACGAGTTTCTCGCACATATATATATTAGTCTCCAAAAGCACGAGTTTCTCGCACATATATATATAAGTCTCCAAAAGCACGAGTTTCTCGCATATATATATATATATATATATGCCCGCGAATGCATGAATTCCTACGAAACATATCACAAAGCGTGAACTCCGCACATATCTCAATACCACGACTATGATTTCCCAATATGACTATTACCAGGCCAGGCATTGAATAGTACGGCACCTGCGAGCGAAAGGGGGCTGAGCGCCATTGGTCACTGTCATGCCACTTCTCTTGTTATCCCTTATCTCATTGTCTTCGGAAAGTCTAAATTGTCGGCCTTAGCAGTCGGCCTTGGCAACTATGGTTTTCCTGTATATGTACCTCCCTTCCCCGCGTATTTTCCCTTCGCTCTATATCCCAGCACATTATGGCGAGTATTAGAGCGAGTAATAGAGCGTGTATGAGAGCGAGTATTGGAGCGAGTATTAGGGCAAGTATTAGAGTGAGAATTGGACCGAGTATTAGAGCGACTATTAGAGCGAGTATTAGAGCGAGTGTTAGGGCGATTCAAGCAGCGAGTATATGTTCTATATATATATCTATTACTCAATACTTCTGTGTATATAATTATTAGCGAATACAATGGATATTTCCGCTGCATGCATATTCAATGGCTGCAATAGTGGCTACGCACCTGGCTGGTATTAGAGCCCCGAACATACAAGCGGGTGCATTGTAACTATAGCGTTAACAATATGATGATGCCAAGGGAAGGAACTCTAATATCCAGAGATTGAATATGCCAACCAGCGTCCGGACGGCTTTGGTTGCCCCAATGGCGTCCAGATTGTGTTGCAACTCAGCCGGGCGTCCAGATTGTATTGCAACTCAGCCAGGCGTCCAGATTGTGTTGCAACTCAGCCGGGCGTCCTGATTGTGTTGCAACGCAGCCAGCGTCCAGACGCACAGGACGCACAGGACGCACACGCGCGAGCTCTCGCGTCCGGACGCTGGGCGGTGCGTCCGGACGCCACTTTTTTCTTGCTGATGTATCTAGTACCATTTATTACACATCCTCTCTAACTACAAGAATCTAGAATACTTTACAACCACTAAGTTGTTGAACTGCTGGCAGGCTAAGTGGTCAGAATTCTTGTCTCGTTTCAACTTCAAGATCATGTATTGGCCTGGAAAGGCTGGGAGTAAGCCGAATATACTAACTAGAAGATTAGAAGATCTCCCTAAAGGGGGGGATGAATGGCTAAAGTACTAGAATCAGGTAGTACTGAAACCTGAAAATCTTGACCTAGTGGCCAATACTCTTACTGATACTAATACTGGAGCTGACCTCCTTCTGCAGATATGATAGGCACATGCGGAGGACCCCCTAGTCAAGGACATAATCGCCATAGTAGAGTCTATATAGTACCATTATACTAAAATCTCTCTAGCTGAATGCACTATATAGAATGGTCTCCTATACCCCCTAAACTACCTCTACATACTCATAGATAATAGAATATGCCTAAAACTGATCAAAGAGCATCATGATACCTTGGCCGTGGGTCACCTTGAAGTAGCTAAGACATCAGAACTACTTGTCAAGCAATATATATGGATTGACTAGAAGAAGAAGGTAGAATAGTATATATAGAATTGCCATATTTGGAAGCATATGAAACCTACTTGTCATGCTCCGTATAGGACCCTAAGGCCCCTAGAGATACCGGACCATCCTAGGCAATATCTGACAATGAACTTTGTAACTAGGCTGCCAGAAGATTCTGGGTTTAATATCATTCTCATAGTAGTAAACTAGTTAACCAAAATAAGGTATGTTATACCTTACCAGGATATCTATGCTACCCTGGAATTAGCTAGCCTCTATCTCAATAATGTATTCCATTACCATGGTCTCCCTGAATCAATAGTCTTTGACTATAGTCCTTAATTCATTTCCGATTTCTGGAAGGCCTTCTGTAAAATTCTAGGAATCAAGGTACATTTGTCCATGTTATACCATCCTTAAATAGACAGTCAATTTAAGCGAATAAATGCTGTTATAGAACAATACCTGTAGGCCTATATCAACTACCAGTAGAACAACTAGATTTCATTACTAGCAACTTGCAAATTTACTGCTAACAACTAGTTCTTGGAATCCTCAAAAACCTTTCTCTTCTCGGCCAATTATAGTTAGTACCCTGAGTTCATAGATACCCTAGCACTACTATAGAAAGCCCATCTCCTAACCAAGGGGTTTGCAGCTAGAATCGCTGAACTCCATTGTCCTCTGAAAACTAAGTTGGAGTATGTCCAAGCTAGGTAGGCCGAGTATGTCAATAGATCACAATTACTAGCCCCAAGATACTAGCTCAGAGATAAGGTATAGCTTTTTAATAGACACTTCTAGATAGAACAGCCCTCCCATAAGCTAGATCACAAGTTCCTAGGTCCCTATGAGGTGTTGGCAGCTGTAGGTACCCATACTTAGTAACTGAGGTTTTCCAAAAATATAAAGCACCCTTCAGTTATTTATGTCTCAGAAATCGAGCCAGCTGCCAATGATCCCCTTCCCAGGCAAAAGCACCCCCTACCTCCTGTAGTAGTAATTGCGGGTAAAGAGAAGTGGGAGGTTGAGGAGGTACTAGACCCTAGGAAACACCATGGGTGAGTTTAGTATAAGGTCAAGTGGTTAGGAGATGAGGAAGCTACCTAGCAACCTGTAAAAGACTTAGAGAATGTATAGGATTTGGTTATCCTGTTCTACCAGTGATATCTCAGGAAGCCTCACCCAGTCAACTGAGGTCGTGACTTTGCATTCTTGTTGTTGTTTTTGTTCTTATTGTTGTTTGGAGTTGGAGTTGGGGTCCTTATTATTATACTTGTTGTTTTCTGTGTTATTCACTAGTTGTTGTACCCAGGCCTCCTTTGCTGGAGCTCCAGCATAAAGGGGGGTTAGTGTCATAACCGTGTTCTTAGTCTTAATTTGATACTTGAACAGGCTTGTTCATATGTTATACTATATTGACACTCGAATAGGCTTGTTCGTATATTGTCGATAAGTCATTATTATCTTAGCTTCTAAGATAGGAATCTCTGGAAGCTTATTTCTTCCATACTGGCAGCCTTGGCCTTGAATTATGTATATATATCCTCATTTCCTCACTCTCTCATTGGATCCCCATCCAACATCTTGTATACCTAATGCAGGACCTTGCTTCCCATATGCTAGTATACCTTCTCTATATATGCTCCTTTATTCTATGAACAACTCTACAGCAACAGCTGCCTCCTTCCGACACATGTGGCAACTACTTCTGTATGTTTCTTGGCCCTTGCCCTTGTTCCCTATCCCAGCCTTCCCCTGGTATAAGTACACTAGTAGTATTCATATATGTATATTACTCTAGCCCTGCCCTTGCCTTGCTCCTAGCCTTTCCCCAGATCATACACATAGCACTCCTACGTATATAATTTCTTCTTGTGACTGCCCTGGTGTACCCTTTAGTCACCTTGTTCCTAGAGCTCACATTACAAATATCATTCCCTTTGGCCTAACCAATATTCCTGCCTCCTTCTAGTACTTCCTCAATGATACCTTATGGGACTTTCTTAATATGTTTTGTATGGCTTACCTCGATGATATCTGGATTTACTCACATACTATAGCAGAGCATAAGATTTATATCTGGCAGGTATTAGGGAAGTTAGAGCATGTTAGGTTGGACCTCAAGCCAGAAAAATATAAGATGTATATATAGGAGGTTAGGTATCTAGTATTAATTATCACTATGGAAGGTATTAGAATAGACTCTACTAAGGTTACTGCTATTTAAGAATAAGAAATCCTAGCAAATCTTAACTATGTTCAGGCCTTCTTAGAGTTCACTGACTTTTACCAATAGTTTATTTTAAAATATTCTAACATTATGGCCTCCCTTATAGTCTTGACTAAAAAGGACTGACAGTTCTACTAGAGTCAAGAAGCCTAATTCATATTTTAGGACCTTAAGAAAGCTTTCTATTTACTACTCATACTAGCTCACTTTAATCTTGATAGGAAATATATTATAGAAAGGGATACCTTTATATAATTAATAGTATTAGATAGTATTCATTCAGTACCATTTATATAATCTATATCTGTAAACATAGATATTTCTGTATTTTTGTTCTATTCAGATAGGACTTTAAAAGGGGATGGAGCTTACTATATAGAACATTCCACTAGAGAACAGTAATTAATTAGTGTAATCTATTTTATATAAATTTGTACTATCTAAGCTATATAATCTTAATCTGATCAGTATATAAGCTTGCTTACTCTATTTTGAGCTTCCTTCTCTTTCTTTACATAGATTCTATAGGGAATTCCATAGCCTATTTATACTTCTCTTAGATCTTATGATAAAGAAAATAAATATAATTAAGAGTGGGATACTAGAATGTAGTATATTATAAAAAGGAGGTTATATAACTATACTAATAAGTCACATGGCTTAAAACAATAGTCATGTAGCTATAACGAGGGTGTACTTATATGGAAAGTTCACTTCTAGCATGCAGCTTAAATATTACTTAAAAATAGGGCAATTCTAAAATATCTCAATTCTTAAGTAATGTACATAGCAGCGCAATTCCTCCTGTACTAAAATAACTTCTTAGCATATATTATATCTTCCGACTGGGTAGCAAAGACTATTTGTACATACAAACTTTAGTCTTCTATATTGATAATAAAGACTACTATGTGCCATATAATATTTGTCTTCCATATTGATAATCAAGACTGCTGCGTACTATGCAATATTTGTCTTCCGTCTTAATATTAAAGACTACTATATGCCATGTAATATTTGTCTTCAAGCTGGAAATGTAGACTACCTCGCTCATTTAATAACATCATAATTATTTCATCTTCCACTCTGTACTTGAAGATTTTACATCATATGCTCAATTTAAGTACTGCTATCACTATAACATGATAGCTTCAATTCTACAATTGTAATTGAAGATACTGACTGCTATCTTCTTCTCTATAGTTAGTACTGCCTTTCTTATATTTTCTACTCCGATTAGGAAATTAAAACCAGGTGATTAAGAAAATCTGTATTGTTCTTCCACTACATTGAGCTAGGTGCCCTTGACAAGTCAAGTAACTACCATATATATTTCGGCTTATTGACTCCATATGAATTGATAAGACCATCAATGAATGTGTAATATAATGTAATTTTAAGGGGCATAACAAATCTGCTTGAAAGATATTGAGTGATATTATATGCACTAATATACATGACCTGAATTATTAGTAGAGTATAATATGATGCTATATATGTTTATATGACATCATATTTCTACCTGGTTTTTTTAGCAAACTATATATGGTATAGTTGTATATAATGATGAATTATTTTGTTCAGGTAGGTTGCTTACTATTTAATTCTTTCTTCTCATTCACCTAAACTTAATATCCACATAGTATATATATATTCCAACACTACCGTATCCAATACATCTCTATTACCATAATCTCTTTATACAACGTATGATCGAATACCAATCACTAAATATAGAATACCCAGTACCTGTTTATACTAAATCCTATAAAGAGAAGTCAGTGTAATGAATAGTACTAGATAGTATTCATTAGGTACTGTTTATACAATCTATATCCATAAGCATGAATGTTTGTATATTTCAGTTCTGCTGAGGTAAGACCTCAGAAGGGTAGGGAGATTACTATATGGGACATTCCCGGAGGGAACAGTAATTAACTGGCATAATCTATCTTATATGATTTGTACTATCTAAGTTATATGATCTTGATCTGATCAGAATATAGGCTTGCTTGCTCTATATGCTTGCTTGTTGCTTCTTGTGGATTCCAGAAGGAATCCAGCGGCCTATTTATACTACTCTGATATCTAATGACTAAGAAAAATAAATACAATAAAAGGTGGCACACTAGAGGGTGGTATACTATACCAAAGCAGTCAGGTAGTCATAGTAATGAGTCATACACCTGAAACAATAGTTATGTGGCCATAGTAATGGGTTACACGCCTTAAACAGAGGTCATGCGGCCATACTGAGGGTGTCTTCATATGGCAAGTGCTATAGAACTTCCCATGGCAGATTCCATATGCTATAGATACTTATAAAGCAATAGGAGGTGGTTGAAGGCTAGTCCTTTAACCGAGAGGCTTAGTTATATAACATAATAGTAATATAGGAAATACAAAAGTATATAATTAATTATATAAGTAATAAAACAACGTTCTCTATTATACTTCCCCGTATAGAAGGATTTCCTATCCTTATTTCTCTCTTTCTACTATATTGGTCTCTATACATCCTAAGATTTGATGCATTATTAATACATTTGCATTAATATAAATATCCTTAATATTTCTATGACTCATGATTCTATCTCGTTCTTGTTGGATGAGAGCTTAGGTCTCATCTCTAGTTTATGGTCCTTGTTTTTCTTTAATTCTGCAACGTCTCTTGAATGTATCTTCTATACTTCTGGTTATCTAGAAGTTTTGAAGAATTCCAGAAATAATATCTTTGGCGTTTACCCAAGAATTATATTTAGAAGAGTATCTTAGCTATCTGACCTTATATTGTCTTTCTCCAGTTCGAGGAGCTGTTCTGAATTCTAATACCTTTTCAACTTCATAATGATCATCTTAAATTGGTCCTAGTTCCTGAAATTGTTTGTGAGGGAACTGGATAGTAGGTTTGTTTTTATAGTCTAGTTTGAGTTTGCTAATATGAAAAGTATTATATATGAGGTGAAGGTCAGGTTGACTAGATAGGTTTAGGCAATAGTTATTGCGTTTCCGATTACTAGAAATAATAGGAAATGGGGCTAACTATTTTGGTTTGATTTTGTGTGAGACATTAAATAGGTTAATATTTTCTAAGGAAAGCATAACTTGTTGTCCAACTAAAAATTTGGCTGTATTAGGTAGTCGTTTGTTTGCTTGAGATGCTTGAGTCTTCTTGGCATTATATAGGTTTTTAGACATTACCTCATAATATTCATTTGCTGGTACATAGGTATTAATAGGGTATGGAAGTATCAATATGCCAAGATATACATTAAATCCAAATAGTATGGAAAAGGGACTATTCTGTCTAGTGGCATTATACCTAAAGTTAAGTTTCAACTGTATCTCTAGTAGTTTCTGTAGCCAATCAAATCCTTCGATTTTACAGGCTCTTGCTACTTGTAGAATTTCTTTGTTTACAATTTCTGATTGTCCATCTGCATATGGATAATATATGTTATGGCTTAGGTAAGAGGCCTGCCTTCGATAGGGAATATCCCAATACCTAATTATGGCAGCTAACTACTATGGCCAGATCAACCATACAGATGCAGGTAATGTGTTCAGAATGGACGGGTATTAGAGCAAGGAAGTATATGACTTCTGAATGTATTCTCATACATGTACTTTCTTCTATAGATATCCATTAAGTTCTTATATTCGTTATTCTTATGTTGTTATTTATTGTATATAAGTTTATCTTCCGTATGATAGCCTGACTGCAATGCGTTGAAGTTCAGGCTGCCTAATTAATATATGTCAGACTGCAGGGTTCCTAAATAGGAAGCGTCTTCCTATTCTAGGCAACCATCTGATGTCAGTACTACTAAGTCATTATAGGAAGTATCAGTAGATCTGATAACAACTTATTAGATCAATGCTTCTATATAAGCTACCACTTTTATATAGTTAATACAATAAGACCCAAGTAGTATTCTAAGTCTATATATAGCTTTACTCTTATCGAGTCTGCTTTACACCCGAGTGGTGACTGCATTTATACTTATAACTTATAGCTGATAAGCTCTTTATACCTTTCTGCCATCTAGTATATTCATAGTTACAGCCTGCCTATAACATTATACTGCTTGTCAATGACACCTTATAAACTGTAATAGAGAACGTTTCATTACTTATATAATTGCTTATATACTTTTGTATTTCCTATATTACTACTATGTTATGTAACTAAGCCTCTCAGTCAAAGAACTAGCCTTCTACTATTTCCTACTGCTTTATAAGCGTCCATAGCGTGCGGAATTTGCCATGGGAAATTCCATGGAACTTGCCATATGAGCACACCTTCAGTATGGCCGCATGACCTTTGTTTTGAACATGTGAGTCACCACTATGGCCACATGACCTCTTTTGTACAGCGTACCACCTTCTGGTGTGCCACCCTTTATTGTATTTATTTCCTTAGTCATCAGATGTTAGAGGAGTATAAATAGGCGCCGAATTCCTTCTGGAATCCAGCAGATAGAAAGCAAGCAGCAACAAGCACACAGCAGCAAGCAAGCCTATATACCGATCAGATCAAGATCATATAGCTTAGATAGCACAAATCATATAAAATAGATTATACCAGTTAATTACTGTTCCCTTTGGGAACGTCCCACATAGTAATCTCCCTACCCTTCTGAGGTCTTACCTCAGCAGAACCGAAATACACAAATGTCCGTGCCTACGAATATAGATTGTATAAATGGTACTAAATGAATACTGCCTAGTAGCATTCATTACATTTTTTTTAACTTAGTTACCTAATCTTTAATCTTAAATCCAAGGCCTGATCAACCTTCGGATACTTTATTACACTCAAGCAAGTTTATACAATTCGACACACATACCTATAAACTCAAACGTGCACATATAAAACAATATCAATATTCAACTAGCTAACAAATGATCTAACAATGAGACATCAGACTCTCAACTATAGTACATCAATAAAAGACTTAGAAGCAAGCTAAGCAGAGCTCTAATAGGCAGTGGTATCCTACATTAAACAATCCCACCCTCATTCACAACACTTTTCCCAATAAGATCGACAACTCATCTTGCACTCCTGGCAACTGCCATTATATATGTACCTATAAATCCAGTACACCATTGAAAAACCGGCACCCCAGGTCCCAGAAATAATTGGTCTAAACAACCAAGTATCACAATCCCAAGGCTCAAATCTCGCTGCCTCCACCGCAGCCAATTCCTCCAGAAAAGAATTTCCTCCATCAGAACCTTCCTTAGGCCCAGACATTTCTACCAAGACCTCTGCGCCCCCAACGTCTACCTCAACACACCAATCAGAAAAAGTGATACTTTTGCCAGAAGAACTAGAATTGGATTCTAGCCCAGTAGACGAAGAAAAACCAGGACTATGAGAAATATTAGGATCCTGACATTGAGTCTTACCAGCCACTTGAGCCACCGAGCCAACAGAACTATCAGTCGAATGGAGATCAGAAGGATTATCAGCCACTACACCATCAGCACAGTAAGGTGTTAAAGAGGAAAAGTAACTCGACGATCGTAACGCATAACTAGCTGTATTTAGTTGCGGACAAATAATGAAATCAGACATCAATAGCGTCTGCACTGTGTAAGAAGACTAAGAGGTCGAGGCGGTTAACTATGTTACCCGAAGAAATTAAAAAGTTAGTAGATCAAACTCCCAGAAAAGCCAGATTTATAGTTCCTAGCATAGAAGGGGAAGTGAATATGCCAATGGATATAGAAATAGGAGAACCAGGTGGAGAAGGAAGTAAACTATATTTTAGTATGGAATTGCCTCTCACACTAGAAGAATTTTGGGATAGATATCTCCTAACCATTGAGGAAATTTTGAAATATGCTTACTCAATGGTACATGCACAAGGGTATCACCATGAAGATATTCGACTCTTACTAGAAGCTATCGTAAAACATTATCTATGGATGACACCATACCCATTCAAAGAAAAAGACTTAGAAATGAATGCCTTTTTAAGCAAAGAACTGAAGAAACCTATTGTTCCTCTATTAAGGAAACCGAATTGGGTATTGAATAACTGAGAAGAAATTATGGCGTTTATGATGAGTGGCACTCATCTAGAAGAAACTGCACATACCGCAGAGGATTTTTTCAATCCTAGCAATAAGCTTCCAGGAGCATTCCTGAGAATACTGAAAGATCAATCGAAAGGTAAAGGTCGAGCACCTGTGACACCAGAAAGGAGGACTGGGTCAGCCAAAGAACCAAGTGACAAAAACCAACCACCAGAAGATATACAACTACTGGAAGACGATGACGATCTGGAAACAAGACCAGATCCACAAAAGCAGAAATCTCAAGGAGGAGGAGGAGATTCCGATGACAGCAGAGATGACAGCTCGGACTCTGATAATGCATCGTTAGTTGCAAGTCAACCTCTAGTCAGAAAGCCCCAATAAGGGAAATCGGTTGAACATCAACAATGGGAATCAACTACAGGAATAGTTACAGTAGGTAACCATAAAACAACGGATGTTTTAAGAGGAATAAAGATTGATCTACTAGAAAAGGTAAAAGGAGAAGACAAGAAATGGCAAGACTCACAATATTTTGACTCTTGGGCCACAGCAATGCAACGTTGGTTAGTTCTGAAAAGAATAGATTTAGAAGGCGCTTTAGCTTTGGAAGTTGTTGGATTCAGAATGGAAGGAAGCGCACTTACTACTTATAATCAATTTATAAGAGAAAAAGGGAAGGATACAAAATTCTTTAGCTTCATGCTAGTGCTAAGAGATTTTCTGATACCTTCCACTAGCAAAGATATTTTATGGAAACGATGGGAGACAGCTACACTATACAAGGACGGACGTCACATAGGGATTAAACAGTTTGCCAATTGGTTCACTGAAATGCAAATCAAATTAATTGACAAGAATGGTAAACAATCAATATTGCAGGAAGTAAAAAGAAGAAAGTTTCTTAATCACCTGCCACCATACATGTCGGCTACATTAATTCCTTTAATTAAAGAGGAATGGTCATATGATCAGCTCATACATCAAGTGGAGTCATATAAAGCTTCAAAAAAGGATATTGCCCCACCATCCACACCGAATACATCCCGACGACAACACCCTCGGAATGAAAATCGAAGTCATGGTCTACGCAGGGACCAGAATCAATAACAGAAAACAGGATTTAATCCTAGCAGCAATCCCAGCACCAAACCCAATATAGAAAAAGGGAAGGACTCAAATTGGGACACCATTACACAAAAATTGGATCGGAAGACGAAGATGTAATTAATTAGAGACAAGAAATGTCTATGGTGTTGGAATCCTGGACACTCCTATGAGGACTGTAGGAAACGAAAAAATAAGGTACCCATGCGTACAGCTGTACAAGATTTAGCTATGCCAATAGCTACCAAGAACCGAACCGACAAGGATAAATCAAGGAATGACCTTTGTCAAAACAGGTACCTGATATCAGCAAGGTATTAGTTAAGACTAACGAACACCCCATACTAGCTTTAATTGATCTCCAAACGAAGGGAGGAGACTTAATTAATTCTCAATTTGTACATCTATACAAAATACTAACCAGAAGTATTGACAAGAAATTGTTAAGCACAGTGATTAAAGGCTCAAAAGGAACGATAGACAAAGCCTGTACTATCAAACTTGACTGGATAGGTTATGTAGAAGAACGAACGTTCTATGTAGCACATTTAACTGGATGGGACATAATTTTAGGAGAACCCGCTCTCAGCAAAGTGAAAGCGATAATTCCAGCCCATCAGGAACCAGTTACTATCCAACCAGAAAATATTCCTAGATTCCAGCTAAGTATATGGAAAGGATCTAGAACCATGGCGAATGGTATAAGATCGGCATATACTCAGGTCAGCTGCGAATCAGTTACAGATTATAGTGAACCAGATAATTGGGAAATTATCAGTGATATGGAAGAAACCGATTCAGAAGGAGAACTTGTGACAGCTGTTTCTACTGTACAGAAGCAATTCAACCCTGTAACGCAGTTTCCATTATTATTTCCCAAGACAATTCCACAAGAATTACCACCACTAAGAAAAATTAATCACTCCATCAAACCAAAACCAAGAGCTACTTGGATACCGAAATGGCAACCCTCAGGACATTGATTTAGACAACAAATCCATGACAAATTGGTTGAAAAAGAAGCGTCAGGTCGTATATATAGAGTAGAAAATGACACAAATGCTGTAGTCATGATCACTATTCCTAAACAGGGCAAACCAGAAGAAGCCAGACATATTAATGACTGTCGAGACCGCAATTTAGCTGTCGAACTAGACCATACCCCATTACCACATATTAATGAAGCTATTGAGCTAGTAGCGGAGAATCCCATTTGGTCTAAGCTTGACTTAGCCGACGGATTTTTTAATATCAGAAACAACAAGGAATCAGAACAACACTCTATCTTTCTATGTCACCTGGGATATTTTAGGAGTAGAGTCATGCAACAAGGGGATCGTAATGCACCAGCTACTATGGTTCGCATTATGCATGAAATTTTTAAGGACATGGTCTATAAAGATTTAATTATCTATATTGATAATATTATTATTTTTTCTAAAATGTATGAGGAACATGTGATATTATTGAAGAAAGTACTTCAACATTTGCAAGATAAGAAATTCTATCTCAAAGAAAGCAAATGCCAGTTCTTTACTCCAAGATTGGAAATCTTAGGATACGTTTTGACATCAGATGGATTACATGTAGATCCTAAAAAGAGGACTACTATATTAACATTTCCAACTCCTACTCAGAAAAAGGACCTTAGAGGATTCCTAGGAATTGTTAATTATCTCAGCAGATTTATTCCCAACTTGGCATCGTATGCAAGTACCCTGTTGGAACTGCAAGGAGAAACAAAGAAATGGGAATGGACAGATACTCATAATGCAGCGTTTGAAAAACTGAAGGAACTCATGAATTCCCCGCACATTTTAAAACCCTGGAATAATGAGTCAACTGAACCTAAATATTAAGTCTGGAATGCTAGTGATGTAGGACTAGGATCATGGATAGGTCAAGTACCGCTAATGCACATCAGACCATTATGCTTCTACTCAAGAAAATTTAATCTAGCATAACTTAATTATCCTGCCTTCCAAAAAGAATTATTGGCGATTATTGACTCATTGAAATTTTTTGAAACACAATTAAGAGGTCACAAGTTTACTATCCTTACCGACCACAAACCATTAGTAACCTTCCATACTCAAATGCCAGCAAGTCAAAAATTGAGGCGATGGCAAGATTACCTAATAGAATTTGACACAGACATTCAGCATACCGTAGGAAAGGAAAATTTAATAGCAGACGCTCTATCAAGAAAGTATAAATACCCTGATACTTCCACCACCGATGACGATTATATTTCCAATAGCATCGATCCTCCTAACCACATCTACAATCGCAACATCTCTACCAACACTTTAAGAACTTTCCACTCACCAGAAACCTCCACTCAGAACGAAATGGTTTCTCGCGGAGCTATCAATTTCAAGCATGTCGACTGCGACTTCAACAAATGTCATGGAAGAGCCGAAGAACTTGGACACCATATCTTCTGTCCATACTTTGAAGACATACAAGACGAAGACAATGAATATGACATAGTCAAGAAAGAAGAGTCTTCAGATGATGAGACTCTATCTACTATACCAGAAGAGGTTTTTACTGGGTATAACCAAGTATCCAATATAAATAAGAACAAACTTTAACAGTTCTTGGACTAAGATATAGGCCTCCCTCTTCTGGAAACGCTCAACAAAATGCCCTCGCTCCTGAAAAAGTGAAAGAAATTGCTACCGACCTAGCTCTTAGCAATTGGCAACAACACAAGAGGATGCACTGGTCCTTTTGTTGAGATTTTTACTGTCCTACTCATGGCAGCTCCCACACCATGAACAACCACATGTTCACCGTCGAAACATATGCAATCTGCAACTACCACGGACATGGCAGTATGAATTATGACCTATCAGCCTCAGTTCTTAAGAAGGAGAAGGAATTCCATAAGAGTCACATTGAGCACCTCTCAGCCTCAAATGACTCTCATAAGGAACTAGCACCAGTACAACAAACACTAGCATATCAAGTTCCACAACCTCTCAGCCGCAACAAAGCTATCCACGAGATTAGAAAATGGGCAAAAAGGTGGAATGCCAATAAGCCAGCAGGCTCAAATCTCCAACATGACTTTTAGTTCAGTAACTTTACCGAACAGATAAGCACCTGTCAAATGGAATAGGAGATCGAAAATACTCCTGTTGCCCCTCAACAACCATGGAATGCACCTCAACAACCAGCTGCAACCACTAGCAGCAGCAATGCAACTCCAATCAATACTGCTGCCGTTACTACTCATTCCCAAAAATGAGTAGCCATTAACGAAGACCCAGAACCCTTTTTTATTCAGGACACTAAGACTCCTAGATAGCATTGTGATTTCTATAAGTTCTCAGAACATAACGCTTCTACATGTAAAGAGAAGAAACCTACCATCAATAACTTCAATCAAAGGATCGAACCGACCCTCAACAAGCTTATTGAAGAGAAACACATCAGTAACAGATAGGAAGACGATAAGGACTATTTCATTACCCTTTGGCTAGATCAAGGCATGGGAATGAAAGCTGCATACCAGGCATGTATGAGAGTATGTCCTATCTGGAAGAACTATTATGATACCTTTGTCAGCCGCAAGGATCATAGAAGAAGAGACGGATTTTTATATGTCAAGAACCGACAAGGACAATGGAGATTAGTCTTGCCCTCTACCTTTAATATCGAAGGTAAGAACTATCTCGAATTGGTTATTAAAGATGCACCGGAAGCAACTGCTCATGGTGGTATTGAAAAAATGATGGGGTATCTTACTGACCGATATAATCACCAGTCCTTTGCAGAACCAACTAAGGACTATATCAGAAGTTGCGAAACTTGTCAATGGACAAAGTATTCCAACAAGGCGCCACTTGGACTCGTAACCCTATTACATGTACCAAGAAGGCCGTGGACAGACATATCGATAGATTTTCGTAAGTTAGCACCTGTCTCTACTAAGTATTCAATTTTGTACCCGAATATTCCTGTTGAAGAAGATCATGTTGTTTGTATTTCATGACTTTGGATGATTGTCAATAGACAATCAGGATTTAAGTTTCTTATTCCTGTCTCAGATAATTTCACAACAGAACAATGTACTGCTACTTTTGACACTCATGTAGTCCCAACTATGGGATATCCTTTTTGTATTGTTTTTGATCGAGACACTCTTTTTATATCATTGCACTTTCAAGATTGGGCTAGGAATAAAGGAATCAAGTTGGAACCGTCCACCGCATATCATCCATATACAGATGGACAATCAGAAATTGTGAACAAAGAAATTCCGCAAGTAGCAAGAGCCTGTAAAATCGAAGGATTTGATTGGCTACATAAACTACTAGAGACACAGTTGAAACTTAACTCTAGGTATAGTGCCGCTAGACAGAATAGCCCCTATTATACACTGTTTGGATTTAACGTACATCTTGGCGTATCGATACTTCCATACCCTATTAATACATATGTACTGGCAAACGAACATCACGAAGTAACGTCTAAAAACCTTTATAACGACAAGAAGACTCAAGTATCTCAAGCGAACAAACGACTACCTAATGCAACCAAATTTTCAGTCAGACAACAAGTCATACTTTCCTCAGAAAATATCAACATATCGAATGTCTTACCTAAACTCAAACCAAGATAGCTAGGCCTATTTCCTATTATTTCTAGTAATTGGAAACGCAATAACTATAGCCTAGACCTGTCTAGCCAACCCGACCTACACCTGATATATAATACCTTTCATGTCAGCAAACTCAAACCATATTATAAAAAGGATTCTATCCAGTTCCCTCAAAGACAAATTCAGGAACCAGGACCAATTCAAGATGATCATTATGAAGTTGAAAAGATATTAGAATTCAGAATAGCTTCTCGAACGGGAGAAAGACAATATAAGGTCAGATGGCTAGGATACTCTCCTAAACATGATTCCTGAGTAAACGACAAGGATATCACTACTGAAATTCTCCAAGATTTCTGGACGACCAAAAGTTTGGAAAATACATTCAAGTGACAACGAACAACTAGAGGAAAACAAGGACCATGAACTAGAGATGAAACCAAAGCTCTCATTTAACAAGAATGAGATTGAATTATGAGTCAAGAAACTACTAAGGATATTCATGTTAATGCAAATGTATTTACAATTCATCGGATCTTAGGACGTATAGAAATCGATTTGGCAGAACGAGAGAAGTAAGGATAAGAAATCCTTCTATGTGGGGAAGTGTAATAGAGAACGTTTCATTGCTTATATAATTGCTTATATACTTTTGTATTTCCTATTTTACTACTATGTTATGTAACTAAGCCTCTTGGTCGAAGAACTAGCCTTCTACCATTTCCTACTACTTTATAAGCGTCCATAGCATGTGGAATTTGCCATGGGAAATTCCATGGAACTTGCCATATGAGCACACCCTCAGTATGGCCGCATGACCTTTATTTTGAACATGTGAGTCACCACTATGGCCACATGACCTTTGTTCTGGCCGTGTGACTCATTACTATGGCCACATGACCTCTTTTGTACAGCGCACCACCTTCTGGTGTGCCACCCTTTATTGTATTTATTTCCTTAGTCATCAGATCTCAGAGGAGTATAAATAGGCGCTGGATTCTCTCTGGAATCCAGCAGATAGAAAGCAAGCAGTAACAAGCACACAGCAGCAAGCAAGCCTATATACCGATCAGATCAAGATCATATAGCTTAAATAGCACAAATTATATAAGATAGATTGTGCTAGTTAATTACTGTTCCCTTTGGGAACGTCCTATATAGTAATCTCTCTACCCTTCTGGGGTCTTACCTCAGCAGAACTGAAATATACAAACGTCTGTGCCTACGGACATAGATTGTATAAACGGTACTGAATGAATACTGCCTAGTAGCATTCATTACATAAACGTTACTACTGACATCAATATGTTTATGCTCAGAGGACTCCTCGGTACTGGCTCAGATGAGTACATGGCTGACGATGATAATAATAGTGTTACTCAAGCCCAACAACAGGCTGAAGAATTTATTCAACAAGAATACTTACCTATTCAAAGTCCATTTCAAGTACGAGATGTATAGGGACCTCGTCAGATTGAACTACTAGTATCTATGACCACTTCATCAGAAGAGCCCATTATTTGATCAGTTGCACTATTAGTGCCACCACTACTATTTTCAAGTTCTACACAGCCAGGACTATCACAAAAAGGCAAGCAACTAGCATTTCATCGCCGAACACCAGCACCAGATTCGTCCGCAACCATGAAGCTCCTCAAACAGCTAGCGGAAGAGAAAAAAGCAGCCTTACAAGAAGTTCGCAAGCTTCAGGCAGTACAACAATCCAATTCTGCCTTGATTCAGCAAACAGCAGCCAACATCTAGAACACAGCCAAAGTTGCTACTGCCAGACAAGCTAAGTTGTCAAGTAATACTAGTGCAGCACTTACTTAGATACAGGATTTAATCCTTAAAGGACAAAATACTCAAGCTGACGAATTCAAAATTGTCCACTACAATATCAGATAGCTAAGAAATCAAGCCGAACAATACTATCTCCACTATAATCGACAATTTGAAACAATAGAGAACCAGTTCAATGAGATAGAGAATCGACTCACTTAGCTAGAAGGATGGGGACTAGTACCACGACCCATTCCACCACATAATGGCCTTACAGAACAGTTAGAACAAGCAGCAGGGAACCTCCCACCATGACCACCAAAAGTTCCACCAGTAGGACCACTACGAGATCCTACTCCACTACAACCACTACTACTGCTAGTACAAGTTGCAGGAAAAGCACCTCCTTCAACGAAGTTTAAGGGTGAACGAGTACAATTAGAAGGCTGGATCCTTCAGATGGATGACTACTTTCTTATAACCTTTACCTGAAATAAAAGTCAAAAGCTCACATATATTGGTCTATGTTTGGAAGGGAAAGCATTAGATTGGTAGAAGGCTAACAGGATAAGTTATACTACTTGGAATGAAGTAAAGAGAGCAATGAAGTTGTACTATAGGGATCATTATTTGGGAGACCAATCATATCAAGAGATAATGCAGCTAAAAAAGACAGGATCTATCATCGATTATCTCACGGAAATTGATTGACTCAATACCTACGCTAAGATCCCTGATACTCAGTTAATTAATATAATTATCTCCAACCTTCCTTATAACCTCTATATATCTATGGCTCACTATGAGCAGCTCCAACAACAACCTACTCTCTAGAGACAAAAGCTCATTGAGATGGATATCATTAGTACTGAATTTTAAAGTCACAATTGCAATCCTACTTCAGCCCAACCAGTATCAAAGAAGTGTACATTCGAGGAACAGATACAACCTCGGAGTGGAGTACTCTCTAATACTAGAGCAAGTACAAAGGATGTACAAATCCCCGAAGTAATATGAGATGCAAGAATGCGAGAAAGAAGATGCTTGTCTTTTGGATATACTGGCTATCGAGCGGCTGAGTGTAGGCGTGGAAAAGTCGCTACTGAGCCCTCCTCTAGGCCAAAAAATACCACCAGTACTAGCTAGGCACTAGTACCTACTAACAAGAAGGCTCGAACTGATAAAGAATAGCTTCAGATTACAGAGCTTAGCTCTGAGGAAGAAGAATTGGGAAATGAGTAAGGAGTACTTCACCTACCATCGGGTGTACTTCTAGACACTTTCCTCTCCTGACGGTCCGAATTCTCATTGCTGGGGAAGAAGTTGAAGCAGTGGTAGACTATGGACCTGGTACTCTAGTCATTGGAAAAAGATTGGCAGTTAAGTTAGGAATTTGGAAAAGAGCTAGGGAAGTTAGGGTTAGGCAAAGAGATGGAACTCGAATTTCTGGAGGAAAATATGTGGTTAATACTAGGTTTGACATGTTGGATTCCTCTTCTCATTTTTTGGGTAAGTTCAAGATGGATACTAAAGTTTTGGATATTGGGAAGAAGGATATTATTTTGGGTTTGTCTTAGTTAGAAGAAAATGGAATTTTGGTGGATATGTAGGACAGGTGCCTGAGACAGGTCTCTACAGGTTTAATTGTTTCGTGTTCTATTAGATGGATTCCTACTGTTTCTGTTTTTGAAGTTGAAGAGCTACTAGAGGATAGTAAAATTGTGCTTATTATTGACACACGTAAATGATACTCTTGTTACGTACATTGCTTTACCATAGAACAGGCAGCTAGACTCCCTGAACATAAGCCATGGGACTACAAAATCCCTCTCCAAGACCCAACTGCAAAGATACCATTCGGGGCTATCTATAAGACCATATGGGAAGAAGATAAAGCACTCCAGAAGTATCTTAATGAGAATCTTTCTACTACCAAAGTCTGATGATTACGCTCCTCTGCCAGTGCTCCAATCCTATTTGTTCAAAAGAAAGACGGATCCTTAAGGCTATATGTCAATTACTGAGCCCTTAACTGTCTTACTATACCAAATAAATATGCACTTCCTCTTATCTCAGAGTTGCTTGATAGAACTCATAGAGGTAAATAGTTTACCTGATTGGACCTTAAGAATAGGTATAACCTCATTAGGATTGTATCAGGGGATGAATAGAAGACAGCGTTTAGGATAAAGAAGAGACTATTTGAGTATACTATAATGCCATTTGGGTTAACTAATGCTCCTGCTACCTTTCAAGAGATGATAGATACGATCTTCAAGGATATGGAAGGATGTATCTGGTACTTGGATAACATACTTATCTATGGAGGTAAGACAGAGGAAGAACATCAACAAATAGTTGAAAAAGTTCTTCAGTAATGCATCCAACACAGGTTAGCTGTTAACTTCATAAAGTCTGAATTCCATGTCCAAGAGACCTTATTCCTTGGTCATATTATCAATGGTCAACATGTCCAGATAGACCCCTCCAAGCTCAAAACCATATTTAAGTGGCCCATTCCTACTAAGGAGAAAGAGGTTCAAGCATTCCTAGGCTTTGCTAATTACTACTATCAATTCATTACTAACTATAGTACAAAAGCACGCCCCTTAATCAACTTGACAAAGGATGTTCCTTTCAGTTGGGGACATGAACAATAGCAAGCCTTTGATAACCTCTGAGAATAATTCCTTACCACTCCTATCCTCATACAGTTTGACAGACAGCTCGAGACAATTATAGAAACTGATGCTAGTAATCAAGCTATTGCTAGTATCCTCTCTCAATACCATGTTGTCAATGGAGGAAAGCAGCTTCACCCAGTTGAATACCATGCAAAAACCCTCTCCGCAGCTCAATGCAACTGGCCTATACACGATAAAGAGTTGTTTGCAATTGTGGATTGCTTTTGGAAGTGGCAAGATTGGTTGGTTGGCGTTCCAGTGAACATCTATACAGACCACCAAGGGTTACAATATTTCAATACCAAACAGAAGCTCAACTCCTGTCAAGCTACCTGGTACTTCTGCATGTCTGAGTTCATCTACAATATTCACTACAGATCTGGTTCGAAGATGGGTAAGCCTGATGACCTATCTAGAGGTTCAGGGGAAGAGAAATCAGGCATAGATGGTAGATTTTTTGAAGATGGACAACTAATAGTACTAGGGGAAGAGGATGAAGAGGAAGCCAAAGATGTTGAAGTAGAGGGAATAGATATGGCCGGATAGCAGAAAAAGGATGGACTATAGGTAGTACCTTCCGAGTTTAAGTTGGAAGTGCTAAGACAGCACCATGATAGTTAATTGGTAGGACATTGGGGAAGACATCGTACTTAAGAGCTAGTGTTAAGGACCTTTACATGGGATAAGTGGCAGGAAGATATAGCGAACTATTTGGCAGGATGTACTAAGTGTCAGAAAGCAAAGGCAGATAGGCATAGCAAGTAAACGAAGTTGGTACCGATGCTAACTGGAGAATGATCATTTGAGGAAATAGCAATGGACTTCGTTAGTGAGCTACCAAAGTCAGAAGGTTTTAATGCAATACTTGTTGTCACGGACTGGTTTATGAAAGTACAACACTATATTCTAGCAAAAACTATATAGACAGCATTCGATATTACTGATACTTATATTAATGAGATATGGAGACTCTATAGCCTTCTCCGATATATTACCTCTGACCGCGGTCCACAGTTTACTTCCAGATTCCTCAAAGAGCTTAACCAAAAGCTCAACATAACCCTCCGCCTCTCAACTGCCTATTACCCTCAGACCAATAGACTTGCTGAACGAGCAGTCCAAACACTTAAGTAGTACCTCCGCATCTACTGTCATAATAGGCAAGCTCATTGGAAACAATGGCTACCCTTAGCCAAGTTTGCCTATAATTCTGCCACCCACTCTACCTATAAGTACTCCCCTTACCGAAGTTTGTATGACTTTAACTCTCGCACCATTAACCTTTTAGACAACTATGAATTCTCCTCTCCTGCCGCAGAAGAATGGCTAGATCGAATGACAACTATGCATAACCAAATTCATGATATACTCAAGCAAATCAACTACAAAAGAATTGTTATACACCTCGAGAAGGCACGCAGGGTTGCTATTGACGACTGGGTATTGGTTGACTACTGGAACCTACAAATATGAGGTGGAAACAACCATTCCCTTACCAGCAAGTGGATAGGGCCCTACAAGGTCATTGAAGCTATCGGTTCAAATGCATACAGGCTCGAAGTTCCACAAGGCCCACGATAGCACAATGTTGTACATGTTACCCTTCTGAAGTCATTCAGACGATGAGACGAGCTACAAGATATGGATGAAGATGAACCAGATATCTTCAAAGTCGAATCCATCATAGACTCCCACAAGAATAGAGGCATAGTCAAGTATAGGGTGTGTTGCAAAGGATATACAGAGTTTGAAAACACTTGGGAGACCTTTGACAAGTTGGATAACTGCCCAGAAAAGCTCAGAAAGTACTAGGAGAAGTTCCCCAATAAGCCACGTGATGAAAGAGATGTCTAAAGTTTAGACTTGTGTCCAGTGTTTCATGGATGAAGACATGGTACCTTTTACCCTCCTGCTCATTACCTTTTCCCTGTGGGTTTTTTGGCGAGAGGTTTGGTTTTTAATGGCCATGGTATGTATATATAGGCACATCGGTCTTGTGGCACCCTTGAATAGGATAGGAGTATTGGTCGGGATGGTCAGTACCTATGTCACCATGGTTACCTGAGTTATTACTAATACTTGTCTTCTCCAGCATCGGAAAGACTTGTATTCAGCTGAGGACAGCTACTTTGAAATGGAGAGTAATGTTACAGCTCTGGTAAGAGGTCTACCCTTGACAGAGAATATTCCAATACCTAATTATAGCTGCTAACTGCTATAGACTAATCAACTATATAGATGTGGGTAATGTGTTCGGAATAGACAGGTATTAGAGCAAGGAAGGGTGTGACCTCTGAATGCATTTTCATACATGTACTCTCTTCTATAGATATCTATTAAGTTCTTATATTCATTATTCTTATGTTGTTATTCGTTTTTTACAAGTTTATCTTCTGTATGACAGGCTGACTACAATGTATTGAAGTTCAGGCTGCCTAATCAATGTATGTCAGACTGCAGAGTTTGTAAATAGGAAGCGTCTTCCTATTCTAGGCAACCACCTGAAATTAGTACTACTAAGTTATTATAGGAAGTGTCATCAGATCTAATAACAACTTATCAAATTAACGCTTCTATAAAAGCTACCACTTTTATATAGTCAATACAATAAGACCCAAGTAGTGTTCTAAGTCTACATATAGCTTTACTCTTATCGAGTTTGCTTTACACCCGAGTTGTGACTGTATTTATACTTATAACTTTCAGCTGATAACCTCTTTATACCTTTCCACCGTCTAGTATATTCATAGTTACAGCCCGCCTATAACAATATGTAGTAGATGGTTCCAACTTGATTCCTTTATTTCTGGCCTAATTTTGAAAGTATGTTGACATAAAAAGTATGTTGCGGTCAAAAACAATATAAAAAGGGTATCCTATGGTCAGGATTATATGAGTACCAAAGGTAGCAGTACATTATTCTGCTGTAAAATTATCTGAGACAGGAATAAGAAACTTGAATCCTGATTGTCTATTGACAATCGTCCAAAGTTATGAAATACAAACTACATAATCTTCTTCAATAGGAATATTCTGGTACAATATTAAATACTTAGTAAATACAGGTGCTAACTTAAGAAAATCCATCGATATGTCAGTCCATAGCCTGCTTGGTACCTATAATAGGATTATGAGTCTAAGTAATGCCTTGTTGGAATACTTTGTCTATTGACAAGTATCATAACTTCTGATATAGTCCTTAGTTGGTTCTACAAAGGACTGGCAATCATATCAGTTATTAAGATATTTCATCCTTTTTTCAATACCACTATGAGCGGTTGCTTCATATTTATCTTTAATAACCAATTCAAGATAGTTTATACCTTTGATGGTAAAGGTAGAGGACAAGACTAATCTTCATTGTCCTTGTCGGTTCTTGATATACAAAAATCCATCTTTTCTTTTATAATTCTTGCAGTTCACAAAGGTATCATAGTAGTTGTTTTAAATAGGACATACTCTCAAACAAGATTGATATGCAGCTTTCATACCTATACATTGGTCAAGCTAGTATGTAATAAAGTAGACCTTGTCGTCCTCCTATCTGTTGCTGATATAGTTCTCTTCAATGAGCTTATTGAGAGTTAGTTCGATTCTTATATTGAAGTCATTGATAGTGAGTTTCTTCTCCTTGCATGTTAAAGTATTATGTCCTGAGAACTTACAGAAATTACAATGCTATCTAGAGGTCTTGGTGTCCTGAATGAAAGAGAGTGTTGAATCTTTGTCAATGGCTACTCGCTTTTTAGAACGAGTGGTAATGGCAGCAGTATTGATTGAAATTGTATTACTGCTGCTAGTGGTTGTAGCTGGTTATTAAGGTGTATTCCATGATTGTTTTAGAGCAACCAGAGTATTCATGATCTTCTGTTCCATTTGTCGGGTACTCATCTGTTCGGTAGAGTTACTGAACTGAATACTAGGTTGGAGAGTGTAGTATGTTAGTTTGTTAGTGATCCATCTTTTTGCCCATTCTCCGATTTCCTGGATAGCTTCTTCACAACTAAAGGTTTGAGGAGGTAGATATGCTGGTGTTTGGTGTACTAGTGCTAGTTCCTTTCGAGGTTTATTTGCGGATACAAGATGTATAATACAAGTCGTAAGGAATTCCTTCTCCTTCTTAAGAACTAAAGCTGACAGGTCACAGATCATACTGCCATATCCGTGGTAGTTGTAGGTCATGCATATTTTAATGGTAAACATGCGGTTGTTCATGGCGTGGCAACTACCATAAGTTGGACAGTAGAAATCTCGGCAAAAGGACCAGTGTATCCTTTTATATTGTTGCCAATTACTATGAGCTAGATCAATGGCAATTTCCTTCTCTTCTTGGGGAGCGAGGGTGTTTTGTTGAGTATTGTCAGAAAAGAGAGGCCTATATCTTAGTTAGGGTGCGCCCTGGCCCGAGTTTTTACTGCCTTTTTTAATGATCTACAGAGTTTTCAGTGATTCCTGGTGATCATTTTGACTTAAATAGGTAATAAAGTAGCCAAAATAGGTATAAAGGAGAGTTTTTTTAATATTTTTGTAGATCTGGCCTGGCTTAAAGGGTCCCAAAACTCAGGCCGTGGTGCACACTAATCTTAGTCCAAAAACTATTAAATGTTTGTTCTTATATATATTGGGTATATGATCATACCCACTGAAAACTTCTTTTGGTATGGTAGATAGAGTCTCATCATCTGAGGACTCTTCTTTCTTCATCATGTCATATTCACTTTCTTCGTCTGGGATGTTCTTGAAGTATGGACAGAAGATATAGTGTCCAAGTTCTTCGGCTCTTCTACGGCATTTGTTAAAGTTGCAGTCGACATGCTTGAAATTGATAGCTTTACAAGAAACCATATTGTTCTGAGTACAGGTTTCTGGTAAGTGGAAAGTTTTTAAAGTATTGGTAGAGATATTATAGTTGTAGGTATGGTTAGGAGGATCGATGCTATTAGAGATATAATCGTCCTCAGTAGTAGGAGTGTCCAAGTATTTATGCTTTCTTGATAGAGCATCTGCTATCAAATTTTCCTTTCTTGTAGTATGTTGTATGTCTGTGTGAAATTCCATTAGGTAATCTTACTATCACCTCAATTTTTGACTTGCAGGTGTTTGAGTATGGAAGGTTACTAATAGTTTGTTGTTTGTAAGGATAGTGAACTTGTGACCTCTTAATTATGCTTCAAAAAATTTTAATAAGTCAATAATCATTAATAATTCCTTTTGAAAGGTAGGATAATTGAGTTGTACTGAATTAAATTTTCTAGAGTGGAAGCCTAATGGTCTGATATATGTCAACGGTCCTTGACCTATCTAAGATCCTAGTCCTACATCACTAGTATTACAGACTAAATATTTGGGTTTATTAGATTTATTATTCTAGGGTTTTAAAACATGTTGGGAATTCACGAGTTCCTTGAGTTTTTCAAAGGCTGCATTATGAGTATCTGCCCATTCCCATTTCTTTATTTCTCCTTGCAGTTCTGACAGGGTGCTTGTATAGGACGCTAAGTTAGGAATAAATCTACAGAGATAATTAACAATTCCAAGGAATCCTGTAAGATCATTTTTTCTTGTAAGAGTTGGAAATGTTAATATAGTAGTCATCTTCTTCTGGTCTATATGTAATCCATCTGATATCAAAACATGTTCTAGGATTTCCAATCTTAGAGTAAAGAACTAGCATTTGCTTTCTTTGAGATAGAATTTCTTATCCTGTAGGCATTAAAGTACTTTCTTCAATAATTCTATATATTCTTCATACGTTTTGGAGAATATAATAATATTATCAATATAGATGATTAAATTTTTATAGACCATGTCCTTAAAAATTTCATGCATAACATGAACTATAGTAGCAGGTGTATTACGATCCCCTTGTTGTATAACTCTACTTCTTGAATATTCCATGTGATATAAAAAGGTACAGTGTTATTCAGATTCTTTATTGTTCCTAATATTAAAAGATTCATTGGCTAAGTTGAGCTTAGTCCAAATAGGATTCTCTGCTACTAGTTCAATTGCTTCATTAATATCTGGCAATGGGGTGTGGTCTAGTTCAACAGCTAAATTGCAGTCTTGATAGTCATTAATGTGTCTGGCTTTTTCTAGTTTATCTCCGTTAAGGATAATGAACATGACTACAGAATTTGTATTATTTACTACTCTATATATACAACTTAATAGTTCTTCTTTGACTAATTTGTCATGCATTTGTTGTCTAAATCGAGGTCCTGAGGGTCACCATTTTGGTATCCAAGTAGCTTCTGCTTTTGGTTTAATAGAGTGATTAATTTTTCTTAGTGTGGGTAATTCTCATAGAATTATCTGGGGAAATAATAAAGGAAACTCTGTTACAGGGTTGAATAGTTTCTGTACTATAGAAACAGCTATCACCAGTTCTCTTTCTGAATAGGTTTCTTCTATATCACTAATATTTTCCTAATTATCTGGTTCACTATAATCTATAACTAATTTATAGTGGACCTGTATATATGCTGATTTTATACCATTCGCTATGGTTCTAGATCCCTTCCATATACTTAGCTGGAATCATAGAATGTTTTCTGGTTGGATAGTAACTGGTTCCTGATAGGCAGAAATTATTGCTCATACTTTGCTGAGAGTAGGTTCTCCTAGTATCATATCCCATCTAGTCAAATAAGCTACATAGAACATTCATTCTTCTACATAACCTATCCAATTAAGTTTGATAGTACAAGCTTTATCTATTGTTCCTTTTGAGTCTTTAATTGCAGTACTTAATAATTTCTTCTCGATACTTCTAGTCAGTATTTTATATAGGTGTACAAATTGAGAATTAATTAAGTCTTCTCCCTTTGTTTAGAAACCAATTAAAGCTAGTACAGAGTGTTTGTTAACTTTAATATATACCTTGCTAAAATCTAGTACCTCTCTTGACAAGGGTCAATCCTTGATTTTATTCTTGTTGTTTATATTCTTAGTAGCTATCAGTATAGCTAAATCTTGTGCAGCTGTATGCATGAGTACCTTAATTTGTTGTTTCCTATACTCCTTATTGGAGTGTCCAAGGTTCCAACACCATAGATATTTCTTGTCTCTAATTCATTACACCTTTATCTCCTGATTCAATTTTTTTGTGATGGTGTCCCAATCTAAGTCTTTCTATTTTTCTGTGTTAGGTTTGGTATTGGGATTGCTGCTAGGATTAAATACTGTTTTTTGTCTTTAATTCTGGTCCTTAAGTGGACCATGACACTAATTTTCATTCTGAGGGTGATATCATCGGGATGTATTTATTATGGGTGGTGAGGCAATATCTTTTTTGGAAGTTTCATATGACTTCACTTGATACATGAGCTGATCATATGACCATTCTTCTTTGATTAAAGGAATTAATGTAGCTGACATATAAGGTAACAGGTAATTAAAAAACTTTCTTCTTTTTACTTGCTGTAATATTGATTGTTTGCTATCCTAGTCAATCAATTTGATTTGTATTTCAGTAACCCAGTTGGCGAACTATTTAATTCTCATATAACGTCCGTCCTTGTATGGTGTGGCTGTCTTCCATCATTTCTACAAAATGTCCTTACTAGTAGAGAGTATCAGAAAATCCATTAGTGCTAGTATAAATCTAAAGAATGTCACAATCTTTTCTTTTTCTCTTCGGAATTGATTATAAGTAGTGAGCGTGCTTCCTTCCATTCTGAATCCAACAATTTCCAAAGCTGAAGCGCCTTCCAAATCTATTCCTTTGATAATAAACCAACATTGCATTGCTGTAGCACAAGAGTCAAAATATTATAAGTCTTGCCATTTTTTGTCTTGTCCTCTTATTTTTTCTGGTAGATCAATCTTTATTTCTTTTAAAGCATTTGTTGCTTTATAGTTACCCGTTCTAACTATTCCTGTTGTAGATTCCTATTGCTGGTGTTCAACTGATTTTCCTCACTTGAGTTTTCTTTTAAGAGTTTGACTTGTAACTGATGATACCTTATCAAAGTCCGAGCTATTATCTCCACTATCATCGGGGTCTCGTCCTCCTCCTTGCGTTTTCTGCTTTTGTTAGTCTAGTCCTGTGTCTAGATCATCATCATCTTCTTATAATTCTATATCTTCTAGTTGGTGGTTCTTGTCATTTGGTTCTTTGGCTGACCTAGTCCTCCTTTCTAGTGTCTCAAATGCTCGACCTTTGCCTTTCGATTGATCTTTTAGTATTCTCAGGAATGCTCCTGGAAGTTCTTTACTAGAATTGAAAAAATATTCCACGGTATATACTGATTCTTCTAGATGAGTTCCACTTATTATGAATTCCATTATTTCTTCCCAGTTATTTATTACCCAATTCAGTTTCCTTAAAAGTGGAACAACAAGTTTCTTTAATTCCTTGCTTAAAAATGCATTCATTTCGAAGTCCTCTTTTTTGAATAGGTAAGGTGCTAGCTATAAATAGTATTTTACTATGACTTCCATTAAGAGTCGAGTATTATCAGGATGATACTGTTGGGTATATCCCATCAAGCCAGTATATTTCAAAATCTCCTCAATTGTTAGAAGATGTCTATCCCAAAATCCTTCTAGTGCGAGAGGCAATGCTATACTAAAATATAGTTTCGTTCCTGCTTCACCTGTTTCTCTTATTTCTATATCTATAGGCAGATTTTTTTCCCCTTCCGTGTTAGGAACTACAAATCTAGTCTTTCTAGCAGTTTCTTCTACTAATTTCTTAATATCTTCTAGTAATATATTTAACTGTCTCAATCTCTTAGTTTTCTTACTAAGTTCAGACACTATTATGTCTGATTTCGTCATCTGTTCACAACCAAATGCAGCTGGTTATGCAATACAATCATTGAGTTACTTTTCTTCTTTGGCACCTTTCTGTGCTGATGGTGTGGTGGCAGATGATCCTTATGATCTCCATTAGACTGACGGTTCTAGTAGCTTGGTGGCTTATACAGCTGGTGAGGCTAGATGTTAGGATCTTGATGTTTCTTATAGTCCTAGTTTTTCTTCGTCTACTGCTCTAGAATCTAGTTCTAGTTCTTCCGGCAAGAGTATCACGTTTTCTGATTGGTGTATTGAGGTAAACGTTGGGGGCGCCTAGATATAGGTAGAGATGTTTGGGCCTAAGGAAGATTCTGATGGAGGTAATTCTTTTCTGAAGGAAATAGCTGTAGTGGAGGTAGCAAGATTTGAGCCTTGGGATTGTGATGCTTGGTTGTTTAGACTAATTATTTCTGGGACCTGGGGGGCCAGTTTTTCATTGATGTACTGGATTTATAGGTATAGATATAATAGCAATTGCTAGGAGTACAAGATAAGTTGTTGACCTTATTAGGAAAAGTGTTATGACCAAAGGTGGGATTGTTTAATGTGGGATACCACTGCCTATTAGAGCTCTGCTTAGCTTGCTTCTAAGTTTTTTGTTGATGTACTACAGTTGAGAGCCTGATGTCTTGTTTGTTAGATTTTGTTGGCTAGCTAGTTAAATAATGATATCAATTTTATATTTACAATTATATGTCGAATTGTATATGCTTATGTAAGTGTAATAAAGGTATCTAATGGTTGATCAGGCCTTGGATTTAAGAGTAAAGATTAGGTAAGTGAGTTAAAAAAAATGTAAGGAATAGTACTAGATAGTATTCATTCAGTACTATTTATACAATCTATATTCATAGGTACCGACGTTTGTGTATTTCAGTTCTACTAAGGTAAGACCTCAGAAAGGTAGGGAGATTACTATATGGGATGTTCCCAGAGGGAACAGTAATTAACTGGTATAATCTAGTTCATATGATTTGTACTATCTAAGCTATATAATCTTGATCTAATCGGAATATAGACTTGCTTGCTCTGTGTACTTGCTTGTTGCTTCTTGTGAATTCCAGAGGGAATCCAGTGGCCTATTTATACTCCTCTGAGATCTAATAACTAAGGAAAATAAATACAATAAAGAGTGGCACACCAGAAGGTGGTGTACTGTACAAAAAGGGTCATGTAGCTATAGTAATGAGTCACATACCTTAAACAATGGTCATGTGGCCATAGTAATAAGGCACATGCCTTAAACAGAGGTTACGCGGCCATAATGAGGGTGTCTTCATGTGGCAAGTATCATGGAACTTCCCATAGCAAATTCCGCGTACTGTGGATGCTCATAAAGTAATAGAAGGTAGTTGAAGGCTAGTCCTTCAACCGAGAGGCTTAGTTACATAATATAGTAGTAATATAAGAAATACAAAAGTATATAATCAATTATATAAGTAATGAAACAACATTCTCTATTACATGAGTTTCTTGCATATATATATATATATATCCCTATGAATGTATAAATTCTTATATATATATATATATTTCTTCAAAAGCATAAGTTTCTTGCATATATATATATATATATGCCCATGAATACATGAATTTCTATGAAATATTTCATAAAGCATGAACTCCATACATATTTCTATACAATAACTACAATTTCCCAATATGACTATTACCAGGCCAGGCATTGAATAGTATGGTACCCGTAGGCAAAAGGGCACTAAGTGCTATTGATCATTGTCCTGCCACTTCTCTTATTATCCCTTATCTCATTGTCTTCGGAAAGTCTAAATTGTTAGCCTTACCAGTCGGCCTTAGCAACTATAGTTTTTCTATATATATACCTACCTTCCCTATACATTTTCTTTTTGCTCTATATCCCAGCACATTATAGCGAGTATTAGTATGAGTATTAGAGTAAGTATTAGAGTAAGTATTAGAGTCAGTATTAGAGCGAGTATTAGAGCAATGGGAGTAGCGATTGCATGCTCTATATATATATCTATTACTTCTGTGTATATAATTATTAGTGAATATAATAGATATTTCTGCTATGTGTATATTCAATAGCTACAATAGTGGCTACATACCTGACTGTCATGCATGCAAGTAGTGAGCAGGCATGCATTATAGAAGAGAGTAATTGTAGGCTATCCGTTAGTAATGCTAGTAGTAGAACCTATAGCATTAGAGACAAGCAGCCCATTCCATATTGTTTCTAAGAGGAGGGAGTATCTATAAAGCACATGTGTTGCGTCCCAGGCGCACACTGAGCATTTAGCATCCTGATCTTGAGTTTGTCTCCCATGCATCCTATGTGTCCTAGGCATCCAGACGCACAGGATGCAAATAATATTTTTGGTGATGAACTTAGAGGTATCCCAACTCAGTTTTTAGAGTAGCATATAACTTAGCAATCTCCGTCGCAAACTCCTTAGCTAGGGTGTTCTCCTTGGCCTTGTACTGAGGTGTCAGTAAGTCAATAAAATGAGGGTACCATCTATAATTAGGCAGGAATAGGGAAGTCTTCAGAGTCTCAGAGAATTGGTTATTGGCAGAAAATTCACAGGTAGCCAATAATGATACCCAGTTGTTCTATTAGTAACTCATATAAGCTCTTGAGTATTCTTTCATAATAGCATTCACATATTCTAATTGGCTATCAGTTTGGGGGTAATATGCCATGAACAAGTATACCTTAATCCCTGAGAGTTCATAGAGGGCCTTCCAAAAGTTAGAAACGAATTGAGAGCTACAGTCAGAGACAATTGATTCAGAGAGACCATAGTAATGGAACACCTAGTTGAGATTGAGACTGGCTAGGTTTGGGGCAGAACAGGTGTCTTGACAGGTTATTACTTGCCTCATCTTAGTTAATTGGTCTACTACTATTAGAATAGCATTGAATCCTGAGTCCTCCAATAACCCAGTTACAAAGTCCATGGTTAGGTATTGCCAAGGCTAATCTGGGATCTCAAAGGGCTTCAGCATACTATAAGGAGCATGGCGGGTAGGTTTGGCATACTTGCAAATATGGTAATTCTATATATACTATTCCACCTCCTTCCATTAGTCAATCTACTAATATTGTCTAGATACTAACTCCAATGACTTAGCCACTCTAGAGTGACCCATGGCCAAGGTGTCATAGTACTCCTTAATCAATCTCAAGGGCAGTTTGTTGTCTATAGGTATGTAGAAATAGTCAAGGTAGTAGAGAAAACTGTTTTCAGTGCTGCTCTTAGCTAGGGAGATCTTGATGTACCTATACTGGCTAGAATCCTCTACTACAATAATGTCTTTGGCTAGGAGATCATTCTGATATGCCTTTTTTACCTGTTATTGGAGGTTGACTTCCACAGTAGGCTCAGTATTAGCTTCTGCCTCAGTCTTAGTATTAGCTTCTGCTTCACCCTCAGTATCAACTTCAGTAAGGACATTGGCTGCTAGATCTAGGTTTTCAGGCTTCAATACTACCTGATTTTAGTATTTTAGCCTTTTATCCCCCCTTTAGGGAGGTCTCCTGATCTCCTGGCCAGCACATCTAGCTTGGCCCCAGCCTTTCCAGGCTGATACCTAATTTTAAAGTTAAAATAAGATAGGAATTCTAACTACCTAGCCTACTGGTGATTCAACAACTTAGTAGTTATGAAGTATTCCAGGTGCTTGAAGTCAGAAAGGACCTCAATAACCCTCTTTGTCGATTCTAGGTATAGCCTCTATTTTTTAAAGGCTCACATAATAGCCATTAACTCTTTATTATAGATTTCATAATTGCACTCCATCAGGAAGTATTTCTTTGAGAAATAGGCCACTAAGTGAAGGATCCCATTGTTGTCATTCTGGAATAGAATTCCTATAGAAAAATAGTTAGAAGCATCTATTACAATAATGCACTTACAATTAGGGTTAAAGTGGGCCAGAATGGGTGCCGAACAGAAAGCCTTTTTGAGGTTTCAAAGGCTAGCTGGGCTGCTAGATTCCATTAGAAGGCCTTCTTCATTGTTAAGAGTGAGCCAGCTTCTACTTTTGTCTTCGTTAAAGCTGTCAGGGGTGCTATAATCCTTAAGTATTCCAGAATAAACTAGTAGTAGAAGTTGGCAAATCCTAAGAAGGCTTGTATATCCTTCAAGTTGGCTGGGATTTCCCACTGTTGGATTGCAGTAACTTTAGTGGGGTCCATTCTATTACCTTTAGTAGTTATTATCAAGCTCAAATACTTTACCTCCTGCACATGAAACTCACATTTCTCAGGCTTAAGGTATAGTCCAGCTTGCTCCTGCTTCTCCAATACTTGCTGAACATGGATCTTGTATTTTGCCAGAGTATCTATATAAATCAAGATATCATTGAGGTAAGCCATGCAGAATATATCTAGAGAGTCCTGTAGAATATTGTTAATAAAGTGTTGGAAAGAAGCTGAAGTATTAGTCAAGCTGAAGGGTCTAATATTGTACTTGAAGTGGCCATAATATGTCCGATAAGTAGTTTTCTACTCCTCCCCCTTAGTGATCAGTACTAGGTTATAAGCCGCCCTAAGATTTAATTTGGTAAACTACTTTGCTTTAGAAAGCCTGGCTAATGTCTCTTAAATCAATAGTAAAGGGTACCTGTTTTTTACCATGATTTTGTTCTGGCTATAGTAATTAATACATAACTGAAGACAGCCATCAGATTTCTTCACAAATAATACCAGGGCGCCTGCAAGGGAAGAGCTTTGCTAAATGAAGCTCTTATTAAGGTTGTCCTATAAGAACTTCTTCAGAGCCTTCAATTTTAGCTGAAACAATCTATAGAGTGGGCTATAAGGGGGAGTATTTCCTTCCACTAAAGGGATCATATGATCATAAGGTTGATGTGGTGCCAGCTTCTATAGTACTTTCTCAGAGAACAAGTTAATGAATTCATAGTATTTTCCTAGAATCATGGACTTCTATTCTTCCTTATACTACATCTTATGGATTTCCAGGTTAACTTCACAGATTAATAGAGTATAGGCTTTCAGCTTGTGACTTCTAGCAAGGTAAGTAAAGGCCCCTGCTCCCATGAAGTTAATATTGAGGGGTTTTAGTAGAATTACTACCTGGTTAGGTTTCTCTACCGGAGGTAGTAGCACACATAATCCTTTAATGGCAGTCTGTTGAGTACTACAGTACTTCTCGCAATACCTCTTATTAAAGTTCAAGTTATAAGAGTCAAAGTTAATAGATACATTATACATTCGGAGCTAGGGGATCCCTAGAATAATGGGGTACTTCACCTTAGTTATGAACATCAAGAAACTCTCTGAATAGTATCCAAGAGTACTAGGTAAAGAAGTGAAGTAGGTGATAGCTTCCGAAGAGATTGGACAGCCATCGATAATATCAAGAAGGCAGGGGGTCTTTAATTTAGAGGTTGGTATGGAGTTTTTACTGATAAAGGCTTGATCAATAAATGTAATCCCTGAAGCACTACAATCTATGAGAGCTAATGTTTCCACTGTTTTACTATTGAATATAATAGTTATTGGTACTATAAAATGTTCACCAAACAAGTGAGATTCATTAATAGATATAGATGTATGTAAAGAAAATACAGGCAAAGATAAATGACTCTAGGCAGGTCCCTTGCTAGTATTAGTAACTAGGGAAGAGACTCCCCTTTTTCCGACTCTTCAACTTCCTTGATCTGTAACTCGGATATAGCATAGGCAGCTAGGAAGCTATTCTTATGGAGGGGACATACTACAATAAAGTGATCTTCTTTCCTATATATTGTCACAACCGTCCTTTCCTAGCCAGGTTTGAGAGTCGGACGGGATTCCGTCCGACTCTCGTTATTGTTGATTGATATCGTTGTTATCTCTGTTCCCGAGATAAGGGGTCTCGGGAACCTTATTCCTTCTGGCGGCCTTGTCCAGGAAGGAAGCCTGTATATATAGCTTGCTCTCTCCGCCCTCTCGTTGGATCCCCATCCAACGTCTTGTATACCTAATACAGGACCTTGTCTCTCCGCGAAGGTGTACCTCCCTTGTACACCCCCTCGTCTTGCCTTGTCCCATGAATAACTCTGCAGCACAGCTGCCCCCCTTCGACATATGCGGCAACTGCCTCCACGTGTCTCGTGCTCCTTGCCCTCTGCCCCTCTTGCCTCTTGCCCTTACCCCTAGGCTTTCCCCTAATCACACACGTAGCGTTCCTACGTATGTGTTACCTCGTCCCTGTCCTCGCCCCGGCATACTCCTTGGTCGCCTTGTCCCCGGAGCCCTCGTTACACTACGTTGGATCTTTCAGACCAACCGGTACGATGTCCGCGAACATTCCACTACCCACCGATAGATTCGCAGCCTGGAGGGCGACTCCGATCCCATCAGACTTGACAGAACTATCAGCATACCGACGAACTGTGATTGAGATATTCACAGATACTTATGCCATCGGCGAACAATAAGGAGCGGACCTTCAGAAAGCCGAAAGGCGAATCCGAGAAGCTGAAGATGAAATAACCCTCCTCCGACAAGATGCAACAGAGGACAGGATAACCATCCGGAGACTGACTCGCGCTTTGGACCTGACCGATGGTCCAAAAAACTAGAAAACACAAGACCTACCCACCCCGCCCAAGTTTAATGGGGACTGGGGCCGGCTACGAGTATGGAAAAACTCCGTGCAGATAAAACTCTCTGGGGACTCGGCGAAGTTCCCCACCGTCCACCACCAGCTCTCATATATCTATAGCCTACTGGAGGGTAAGGCTATGGACCAGGTACAGCCCTTCGTCAAGGCCACGGGGATTGATCTGGTAGACATCCCAGCACTAATGGCAATCCTGGACTGAGCCTTCGGAGACCCGGATCCTAAAGGAACCGCCAGCAGGGCCCTGCGAGACCTCAAGCAAAAACACAAGGAACTGTCAGCCTATGTCACTGAGTTCTCCAGGCTAGCAGCAGAGCTCAATTGGAATGACGAAGCCAAGCTCGATCAGTTCAAAGACGAGCTTACCTTCGAGCTGAAAAAGGCTCTGGTTTACTGCCCACTGACCAAGACCCTGGAGGGACTTATTGAACAAGCTAGCTGGGTGGAACAGCAGACAGCGGCACTCAGAGCCCCCCAAAAGACACTCCCGACCTCGACTCCCCGTACACCATTTCTGACAGCACGCACCCAACAACAACAACCCACACCAGTCAACAAGCCTGTGCACCCCTCCTTGGTAGTGGGTGGGGCTGCCCCCATGGACCTGTCAGCAGGTAGGCCTCGTCTTACTCAGGAGGAAAGGGACTGTCGCCACACTCAGGGTTTGTGCATTGCATGTAGGAAGGGGGACTATTTCATCGTGGCGTGTCCCCTCCACAAGAACCGCTCCCTGGCCGCCCACGCTATATCCGAATCACGGATCGAAGAAGTTGAAGAGTCGGGAAAAGCCCTGTCCCTTGCCTAGTTACTGACACTAGCAAGGGACCTGCTCCAGGTCATTTATCTTTGTCTGCGTTTTCTTTGCCTACACCTATGTCTGTTGATGAGTCTCGCCTGTTTGGCGAGCACTTCGTTGTACCTATAACTGTCAAGTTCAATGATAAAACAGTGGTTACATCAGCTCTCATAGATTGTAGTGCTTCAGGAATAGCATTCATTGACCAGACCTTCGTCAGTAAAAACTCTATACCAACCTCCAAGCTAAAAACCCCCCGCCTCCTTGATGTTATTGACGACCACCCTATCTCTTCTGGGGTGATTACCGACCTCGCATGCCTGCCCAGCGCCATGGGTGATCACTCAGAAGATCTCCCAATGTTTGTAACCAAGCTAAAGTATCCAATTGTCCTTGGGATCCCCTGGCTTAGGATGCACGATGTATCAGTCAGCTTCGGCTCTTACACCTTGCGATTCAACAGCCCTTATTGCAAAAAACACTGTGGAGATCCAAAAACTACTGTCACTGGGCTGTACGCATTGCCACCCCCAATAATCCACCCGACTCAGGTGGTAATCCCGCCTGCACACATCAATGCCACCATTCCCCCATTTTCCCCGATATCCCCCGCCCTCGCAAAACCCCTGAATATTAACTTTATTGGAGCAGGGGCCTTTGCTCATCTCACCAGGAGGCATAAGCTCAAGGCGCATACTCTCTCAATTTATAAGATCAATCTGGAAATTAACAAGACCTGGTCTAAGGAGAAGTGGAAATCCTTGGTTCTGGATGAGTACCACGAGTTCATTGACCTGTTCTCGGAAAAAGCCGCAGAGAAGTTGGCACCTCACCGACCATATGACCACACGATTCCGCTGATAGAAGGTAAAACCCCTCCCTATGGGCCCCTCTATGGAATGTCCCGGGTAGAGCTGGAAGCCCTAAAAAAGTACTTGGAGGAAAACCTCAACAAGAGCTTCATTCGCCATAGCTCCTCCCCAGCGGGTGCCCCTGTGCTGTTCGTGAAGAAGTCGGACGGCTCTCTTCGGTTGTGCGTTGATTATCGTGGCCTGAACGAGAAAACAGTCAAGAATAGGTATCCCCTACCTCTGATCCAGGAAACATTAGCCAGGCTCTCCAAGGCAAAATGGTTCACTAAACTGGATTTGAGGGGAGCCTATAACCTGGTCCGAATAGCTGAAGGTGAAGAGTGGAAAACGGCCTTCCGCACCCGGTACGGGCACTTCAAGTACAATGTCATGCCTTTTGGCTTAACCAACGCCCCGGCCTCTTTCCAGCACTTTATTAATGATACTCTACGAGACTTTTTGGATGTGTTCTGCACCGCCTACTTGGACGATATCCTGATCTATTCAGACACCCTGGTAGAGTACAAAATCCATGTCCGACAAGTGCTGGAAAAGCTGGAGCAAGCCAGATTATACCTCAAGCCCGAGAAATGTGAGTTTCATGTGCAGGAGGTCAAGTATCTGGGGTTGATTATCACTACCGAAGGTATTAGGATGGATCCCACCAAGGTTACCGCTGTCCAGGAATTGCAAATCTCAGCAAATCTTAAGGATGTTCAAGCCTTCCTGGGGTTCGCTAACTTTTACCGGCGGTTCATTCTAGGGTATTCGAAGATCGTAGCCCCCCTCACCGCCCTGACCAAGAAAGACCGGCGCTTCGACTAGAATCCAGAAGCCCAATCTGCCTTCCAGAACCTCAAGGAAGCTTTCTGCTCAACACCGATCCTGGCCCATTTCGATCCGGACAGCGAATGTATCGTGGAGACTGACGCCTCCGACTATATCTCCGCGGGAATCTTGTCTCAGTATGTCAATGGAATCCTCCACCCATTGGCATACTTCTCAAAAAAGCACTCTCCGGCTGAGTGTAATTATGAAATCTATGATAAAGAGTTAATGGCCATTATGCGAGCATTCGAGGAGTGGAGGCCACACCTGGAGTCAGCCAAGGGGATCATCGAGGTGCTATCCGATCATAAGAATCTTGAGTACTTCACCACCACTAAGCTGCTGAACCGACGGCAGGCTAGGTGGTCGGAGTTCTTATCTCGATTCAACTACAAGATCAAGTATCGGCCTGGAAAAGCTGGGGGTAAGCCGGATGCACTGACCAGGAGATCAGGAGATCTCCCTAAAGGGGGGGATGAAAGGCTGAAGTACCAAAATCAGGTGGTACTGAAACCAAAAAATCTCGACCTGGCAGCCACTAGCCATGCTGATGCTGATGCTGATGCTGATGCTGATACTGATGCTGATGCTGATGCTGATGCTGATGCTGATGCTGATGCTGATGCTGATGCTGATACTGATGCTGATGCTGATGCTGATGCTAGAACTGAAGCGAACCCAGGAGCAGATCTCCTTCTGCGGATACAACGGGCATATGCGGAGGACGACCTGGTTAAGGATATAATCGCTGCAGTGGAGTCTGGATGGCGCCGTCACACCAAGATTTCCCTAGCTGAGTGCACCACTCAGGACGGCCTCCTATACCACTAGATCGGCTCTATATACCTGAAGGAGAGCTGCGGATGCAGCTGATCAAGGAACACCATGATACTCTGGCTGCGGGTCATCTGGGGTAGCTAAAACGTTAGAGCTGCTAGCTAGGCAATATACGTGATTGACCAATGGAAGGAGGTGGAGTGGTACATACGGAATTGCCATGTCTGCAAGCGTGCCAAACCCAGCCGCCACGCTCCGTATAGTACCCTGAAGCCCCTGGAAGTCCCAGAACAACCCTGGCAACACTTGACTATGGACTTCGTCACCGGATTGCCGGAAGACTCGGGATTCAATGCCATCTTGATGGTAGTGGATTAGTTAACGAAAATGAGGCATGTGATACCCTGTCGAGACACCTGCTCGGCCCCCAAATTGGCATCCCTCTACCTGGATAATGTCTTCCATTACCATGGCCTCCCAGCGTCGATTGTCTCAGACCGTGGCCCTCAGTTCATCGCTGACTTCTGGAAAACATTCTGTGAGCTGTTGGGTATTGAAGTACACCTGTCTATGGCATACCACCCTCAGACTGATGGCCAGTCAGAACGTATGAACGCCATCATGGAGCAATATCTGAGGGCGTACATCAATTACCAGCAGAATAACTGGGTTTCATAGCTGGCTACCTGTGAATTCTCCACCAACAACCACTTCTCTGAGACCCTGAAGACCTCCCCATTCCTAGCCAATTATGGCTGGCACCCTCGGTTCGTAGACTCTCTGGCACCCCTGTGCAATGCCAGGGAGAACGCCCCAGCTAAGGAGTTTGCCATGCAGATTTCTGAACTTCACTCTACCCTGAAAGCCGAGCTGGGATATGCGCAAGCCAGGTAAGCTGAATATGCCAATGGATCACGGTTGCCAGCCCCCAAGTATCAGCCAGGAGATAAGGTGTGGCTCTCCAGCCGGCACTTCCGGACGGAACGGCCATCTCGCAAGCTCGACCACAAGTTCCTGGGTCTATTCGAGGTGTTGGCTGCTGTGGCACTCATGCCTATCGATTGAGGTTCCCCAAGAACATCAAACGCCACCCGGTTGTACACATATCGGAAATTGAGCCAGCGGCTGACAATCCCCTCCCAGGGTAGAAACACCCCCCTCCCCCTCCTGTGGTGATCGAAGGTGAAGAGGAGTGGGAGGTCAAAGAGGTATTGGACTCAAGGAAGAGGTACAGTCATCTGCAATACAAGGTCAAGTGGTTAGGGGACGAGGAGGCCACTTGGCAACCCGCAGAGGACTTGGAGAATGCGCAGGATTTGGTTACCCTATTCCACCAGCGATACCCCAGGAAGCCTCGCCCAGTCGACTGAGGTCGTGACTTTGCATTCTTGTTGTTGTTTATGTTCTTGTTGTTCGGAGTTGGGGTTTTTGTCCTTACCTTGTTGTTGTTGTTGTTGTTTCCTATGTTGATTTTGCTGGTTATCGTGCCCAGGCCTCCTAGTCGCTGGAGCTCCGAGCCTAAAGGGGGATAGTGTCACAACCGTCCTTTCCTAGCCAGGTTTGAGAGTCGGACGGGATTCTGTCCGACTTTCATTATTGTTGATTGATATCGTTGTTATCTCTATTCCCGAGATAAGGGGTCTCGGGAACCTTATTCCTTCCGGCGGCCTTGGCCAGGAAGGAAGCCTGTATATATAGCTTGCTCTCTCCGCCCTCTCGTTGTATCCCCATCCAACGTCTTGTATACCTAATACAGGACCTTGTCTCTCCGCGAAGGTGTACCTCCCTTGTACACCCCCTCGTCTTGCCTTGTCCCGTGAATAACTCTGCAGCCCAGCTGCCCCCCTCCGACACATGCGGCAACTGCCTCCGCGTGTCTCGTGCTCCTTGCCCTCTGCCCCTCTTGCCTCTTGCCCTTGCCACTAGCCTTTCCCCTGATCACACACGTAGCGTTCCTACGTGTGTGTTACCTCGTTCCTGTTCTCGCCCCGGCGTACCCCTTGGTCGCCTTGTCCCCGGAGCCCTCGTTACATATATAATATATAATACATTATTGTAACAATGTTCTCTCTCTTCTTATGTTAGGTGGGGTCTTCCTAATAATAAATCCATAGGGGTAGTACCACTAGCCACAAGCAATAGATAGGCTGGCTTATTAGCTGTAGCTTGGGTCTGAGTGCTCAGGTTTTGGAATCATAGTTAATATGTTTGGCTCTAGGGGTACTGTACGCTCACAGCCCAATAAGTACTGGAGGCACTAGTCTGGGCTCTCAACCTAGCTAATTTTTGCTGTATCTTTAATACCTAATCAATGTATTTATTTAGAGTTTTAATATCTAGAGATTGTAGGAGGGCTATTTTGGGCTCAATATTGAGGTATTCCTCGAATTGTTCCTACTTCATCCGATTAATCTACTCTACTTCTGCTGTCAACCTTGAGAATTTAGGCACATATGCTGAGAGGTTATATCCTCTATGTTTTAGTTCTCAGAAAGTATGAGTTGTCATACCTATAGGATCTGGGTCTCCAAAAGCATGGTTGAGAATTGTAAATAAAGCAGTGACATTAGATAGGTTGAAGCAGTCCTCTAGGATATAGAGTTGGACCTGGTCTAAAGCTATGCCCTTTAGCAACCCATATATATAAGCTAATCTATACTAAATGGTAGGGAACTTTGTAGTATCTTTATTCAGTTTGATGTTAATAGAATATTTCCAAGCTTTCAGGTGAGTCCTATTACCATTAAACTTTAGTGGGGTGGTGAGATCTTAGGTTTTGGGTACCTAGAATGCTTAGGATGCTGAGGCTGTTTACAATCCAATTGTATTTAGGGCCCTATTTAGAGTCTAGATGATTCTTCTTTTATTGACTAAATAGTTTTGGGCAGTTGTAAGGTTGTTTTGGCAGGAGGCTAGAATGGCCTAGCATAAGAGAAGGTCTTTGGTAAGTATTATGACTTTGTTATTAGTGCTAGTCTGTTTTTGTTGTCCTTCATATATGGCTCATTCTAGCTATTAACTTAATACATCTACGACAAAGTAAATATCGATAATGATCTGGTGATAGCTGCTAAAGTTAGCCTAGTTTATAGAGATGGGCAGGGGTTGCTAGGCCTAAAATTTGACTGTGGGCATAGGAGTGGTGTCTTGGGTAGACTTTGCGTATACCAGTTAATCAAAGTAATCCAATATAGTATAATATAGGCTCTAGAGATAAGGCAACTAAATGGTATGCCAGGATAAGGACAAGAATAAAGTAAGATACATGTAGAAGTACTATGTATATAACTAAGGAAATTAGGCTTGTTACAGACACCTATTATAGATGTTACAAACAATGTCATAGAAGGCTGGATGTTCAGAAGACAGAGGCTAGGGCAAGATACACGTAAAAACCTATGTGTGTAACTAGAAGAAGGCTGGAATAGAACAAGGATAAGAGGTAAGAGGCAAGGATAAGAGACATATAGAAGTGATTGCCGCATATGTTAGAGGGAGGTAGCTGTACTACAGAGCTGTTTACGAGACAAGGAGATGCATAAAGGAGATGCACAAGCGCTGAAAGAAGCAATATCCTGTATTAGTATATAAGCTATTAGATAGAGATTCAATAATTGTACAAGAGACAGAGTCAATATATATATAATTCTGTCAGGGCAATAGGGGAAATAAGCTTTCTAAGATCCCTATCTTGGAAGCTAAGGAAGGTAATAATAACAATAATCTAGAACTTGTATAGTAGGTAATACCAAAAGCAACAATAATAATAATGTATTACTGGTGATTGCAAGTGATGACAAAGACAACAATAGTAATGATCCATTTCCTGTGTCACAGATAATGGTGAAGACAACTAAATATATAGTTATGACAATAGGCAAGAATTATTGCTTGCACTTTACTAAGAGTGAGTTCTACTAATATCATATTCCATCCAGGCAAATAAGCTATATAGAATGTTTATTCTTCTATATAACCTATCTAATCTAGTTTGGAAGTATAAGCTTTATCTATCATTTCCTTTTAGCCTTTAATTATAGTGCTTAATAATTTCTTCTTAATACCTCTAGTTAGTATTTTGTATAAGTATACAAATTAAGAATTAATTAAGTTCCCTCCTTTAGTTTAGAGATCAATTAAAGCTAGTATAGGATGTTCATTGGCTTTTTCAAATACCTTGCTAAAATCTAGTACCTGTCTTGACAAGGGTCATTCTTTGATTTTATCCTCATTGTTTTTGTTCTTGGTAGCTATCAGTATAGCTAAATCTTGTACAGCTGTACACATGAGTACCTTATTTTGTTATTTCCTACAATCCTTATTGGAGTGTTCAAGATTCCAATACAATAGATATTTCTTATCTCTAATTAATTGCATCTTTGTCTTTTAATCAGATTTTTTGGTAATGCTATCCCAATTAGTATACGCTATAGGGTGAGTCAGTAGGAGTTTCTCACCTTAATAACTTATTTAGCTATTAACTCACCTTAGTCTTTGCCTACAATAACTCGCCTCAAACTACTTTACCAATTAATTACTAATCTACAGATTAGACACCAAGATTCAAGGCTAGCCTATTTTATACGAGGGCCTCTACTACAGATTCAGTATATGCTATAGCGCCTTACACACACATAACTGACTGCATATGGGGACATTGAGTTTCTATGAAGAAAAGTGAAAAGAAGTATCTTTACCCTCTCTACAACTAAGGCCAGCATATAGAATAAAGTGAACTAATAATTCAGGATGCATAGATGTATAAGTATAATAAATGTCTATAGTATTTCTAAATGTTTATATACATAGAGGCTAATGCCACAAGAGATAGAAATATAATTAAATAGACCTGTCCAACCTTACTATATAACTAGCAAACTTGAGGCCAAGTCCCTGGCTCCTACGTTAGTTTATAAATAAAAGTGGTATCAATACATATTAGACTAAGCTAGTACAGAGATATAGCAAAGGGGATAGCATAGGTATGGCAAGCTGGATAGTAAAGGTAGGTATAGCAAGTTGGACAGTGGAGGCATGGCAACTAGGATGACAAAGGGAGAGCAAGCTAGATGGTGAAGGCATGGTAAGCTAGATGGTGGAAGTATAGCAAGCTAGATAGTGGAGATATGGCAAAGGGGATGGTAGAGGGAAGGCAAGCTATATGACACAAACATGGTAAGCTAGATAGTGGAGGTATAGCAAGCTAGATAGTAGAGATATGGCAAAGGAGATAGTAGAGAGAAGGCAAGCTAAACAATAGAGGTATGGTAAGCTAGAAGGTGGAGGCATAGCAGGCTGAACAGTGGAGGCATAGCTAGCTAGACAACAGAGAGATGGCAAGCTGGACAGTGGAAGTATAACAAGCTAGATGGCAAAGGTATAGTGAGCTGGATAACAGAGGGATAGCAAGCTAGATAGTGGAAGCATGGCAAGCTGGATAGTAGAAGGAAGGCAATGCTCTCACTCAGATTGCAGGCAGTTCATAACTTGTATTATCAATAAAAATTCCTAATATTGGGGACTGAGAGCTTACTTGAAATTTGTACCTTATGTACTAGTAGTACCTACTTCACAGACTGTAATTTAGGGTAGCAGCAGGCAGTTTAGGGGGGTGCTAGTCAATGCAACAGGTATGATTAACTCCACTTGGCAGCTTGCTCGAGTATGCTAGCCTAGACTAGTAACATCAGGAAGAAAAATATGGCGTCCTGACGCCTTGCAGAGACGTCCTGACGCCCTTCCTTATTTTATTGCCTGTATTGCCTGCCAGGGCGCCCTATAGGTACCCTTCCGACCTCTTGCCTCCCACGGCACCCTGCAGGTACCTCTTCGAACTAGTACCTCCCAGGGCACCCTGTATGTCCTCCTTTTGTTACCTCCCAGGGCACCCTGAATGGTACTTCCAACCTCTTGCCTCTCATGGCACCCTGCAGGTACCTCTTCGAACTGGTACCTCCCAGGGCACCCTGTACGTCCTCCTTTTGTTGCCTCCCAAGGCACCCTGAATGGTACTTCTGACCTCTTGCCTCTCATGGCAACCTGTATGAAACTTACTGATGTCTTGGCTCCCACCGCAGCCTGTAGGTACCTCGCCTTCCAGAGCACCCTGGACATACTCCAACCTCTTACCTTCGAGGGGACCCTGTGCATACCTCTTCGACTTTGTACGATCACCTTTTGTTCTGGCTTTTCCACACACCCCCGTATTTCCCACCTTCTTGCTTGGTTCCAGGCACCACGCGTCCCCTCGTGACCATCTGTATACAATACTGCATAACTTCCACACTAGAAAAGCCCGCAATAGGACCTCTACACTTCTCACTTCTAGCTTGCCATTTAACTCAAGGTATCAAAAGCTTGTTAATCTACTTACAAGTACTATCTCATTCACTATATAGGTCATTCCACATATGGAAATCAATCCGATTGTTCACTAGCCACGTATTTCCTTCCTTTAACCCAATCACATATGCCATTCCTTCGATGTCCGTAATGCGCAATATATTCATTCCTTTCCCATCCTCCCGCCTTTCCATCCGAACCATTCATTCATCCCTACCTGGCCTGCTTGACCCTCCTACTCTAAGTATTGATACAAGAGCCACTTTATAGACTCTGTTAATATTATCCCGCACGCTGAAGAGCCCTTCCAGTTTCCCAACAATTTTTCCATTCAGGTCACCCTTTGAATATTCTGACTACCCCTTTCGTCGCACCTACACCCAATCAGCCCTGGGCTGACCTTGCTTGCGAAATGCTTTTTATGCAGTCCACCGGACATTGTATGTCTGCTTACCCTCACCCTGGAATTCTGGTACCTTGACTGAGAGCTCCGCATAATAGTTCGTCGGGAAATGGGCAACCCCTTCCAAATTCACCGGTTCTGTGTATTCAGCCTTAGGTATTAGAAAAACCGCTCCGGAAGTTGCCCAATACCCAGCCTTGCTGCAAGCGT